>VZRF01011442.1:0-51225 GCA_013396875.1 Vireo altiloquus
TTAACAGGGGGTTCCCACAGCCCACTACATGGGCAAGGACAGAACTTCAGTGTGTAACAGACAAACATCACGGTGGAGGGTTTTGGTTGTGACTTGTAGCTCCTCAATCTTCCCCAGAGCAGCAGTGGCTGTGGTAGAGCCACTCCTTGAGTGAGGGCTTTTTTCTTGCTTTCCTCACGTTTCTCCCTCACTGCCCTCAGTTCACCTAAATTCACTGCTTCTCAGTGAGATGGCCCAGATGCCTGCTGCACAGGGGGACTTCAGAGGACTCAGCTGGAGGTTGTATCCCAGCTAAGAAATGTCAAAACCCTGGGCCAGGTTGCAATAATGTCTTTTTCAAACTTTTTTTTCCATTTTTTCCCCTTTTTTTCCCATATATTTTCCCCTTCTCCTCACTCGTGTGTCTCCCTGGGTTTCATGCTCCACTTCAAGGCAATCCCAGACAGACCACTTTTGATAGGTTACAATGAGGTCTTGTCTTGGTTTAACCTCAGCCATCAACCAAGCTCTACACAGCTGCTCCCCCACAAATGAGACTGGGAGGGAATTGGAAGGGTTAAAGCTGCAGACCTTGTGGATTGACGTACAGACAGTTTAACAGGGAAAGAAAAAGCTGCACATGCAAGAAAAGAAAAGTAAGGAATGAATTCACTGCTTCCCATGGGCAGGCCAGTGTTCAGCCATCTCCAGTAGAGCAGGGACCTATCACATGTAATGGTGACTTGGGAAGGCAAATGCCATCATTCCAAATGTCCTCCTCCCTTCTTCCTCCTTCCCCCATTTTATGTACTGAGCATGATGTCGCATGGTCTGGAATATCCCTTTGGTCAGCTGGGATCACCTGTCCTGGCTGTGTCTCCCCGCAACCTCCCAGGCACTCCCAGCCCCCTCACNTGCACATGCAAGAAAAGAAAAGTAAGGAATGAATTCACTGCTTCCCATGGGCAGGCCAGTGTTCAGCCATCTCCAGTAGAGCAGGGACCTATCACATGTAATGGTGACTTGGGAAGGCAAATGCCATCATTCCAAATGTCCTCCTCCCTTCTTCCTCCTTCCCCCATTTTATGTACTGAGCATGATGTCGCATGGTCTGGAATATCCCTTTGGTCAGCTGGGATCACCTGTCCTGGCTGTGTCTCCCCGCAACCTCCCAGGCACTCCCAGCCCCCTCACCAGCGTGGCAGTACGAGAAGCAGAAAAGGCCTTGGCTCTGTGTGAGCTCTGCTCAGCAATAACAAAACATCTCTGTATTACGAACTCTGTGTTCAGCACAATTCCAAAACACAGCCCCACAGCAAAATATTAACTCTACCCCAGACAAACCAGCACATAGTAAAATAATAATTTTTAGTTAAGTCCTTAAGAGATTTGGCTATTAGTTTTCTGGAGTGTCAACCATCAGAAGATAGTGATGATTTTATGCCAGCTTTAATTGTCTCTGCCTAGCCCCATGTGATGATGGCTTACAGGCATTTGCTGCAAGCCAAGTCCTACACATGTACAAAACATGCCTACTGTAGTTTGACTACTACATGCTGCAAAACCTCTACCTTGCTTTCCACACTTCTTCAGATAAACAAAAAATGGTCTCTGCTACATATTAGAGATGCTAATATTGTAGGCATCTGAACTCAATGAATGTTAGAGAAGGATGGGGGTAGGACTGGAAATGACTAGACAATTAACACTATCTGGTGTCCTACATCTTCTCCCTCTTGCTTTCACTAAGAGCTGTTTACTCAGGTGGGATGTCTCCCACACCAAGGGCTTGTTTGTCTGAGACAGTCATCCCACAGTTTTAGTCTTTAAAGATGAAATTACCTCTGCATTTAATAGAAAATTTTTAAAATTTCTATATGTACATCTTAACTGCATACATAGTTTTCACCATCACCACAGTAACTTCAAGGAACTCAAAATATTTGCTTTGCAAGAAGGCAAAAACAAGACAGCTTTGTACCCAGAGAACTGAGACAAAAATCAGTTCTCCTAATGTCCATATTGAAGCTATGGGATGTCTTTGATTAGATGAGATTATTTTAGTTGGAGAGTATTTCTCCCTGCTCAGGTTTTGCTCCCAATTTGTCATTCTGATTTCTGTTTGGACTTCCTATCCCTCTTTATTACTTTTTCAGATATCTCAACCAGTTTGACAGGAGGAAGCTAGAGATTTTCTTTTTTCTTCAGACTAAACCAAATTGAACTAACTAAAGGCTTTTTTAACATCTTTGAACTTTTGTGATTTTTTTTTGTCCTGGAAAAACCTAAGCAAAATTAATCACAGCTGGAGAGAAATTGGACTGATCATTCCAGTAAACACTACGTGTGCTAGTAGCTGTGACTTTCATTTTCCATGTTGCAGAGAGATTAAGCAAACAAAGCCGCAGATATTCAGACTATTTGTCTCATTAGGAAATAGAAGTCATTTGTTCAAAAATACGTTGAACTGCTACAGCAGCAGCTGTTTGCTCTGAAACAGGGGATACATTTTGGTTTTGCTCTGAAACTTCTCTATTCTGATTCATTATTTCCATGCGCAGAGACTGACAAAGTAGTGCCAGAGGATGTAGGAAGGAAGCAATGAGCTGCTGCTGCCAGCCTCAGGCTTATGCGTGGCTGTGGTACCTGATCTGCTTACTGAAAAGGTTTTAGTTTTGTCAACAATAATCTGGGACTCCTTCTTCCTTGCAATAATAGTCATGATGTATGCAAGCCATTTTCTTATTAGGGCTGCTGGAAATATGTGAGGAGGAGTCTGATAGGAGTGACAGACACCATCTAATTTATCCACCCACCACAGCATCCTTCATCTACCCCACACAGCACTTACCAGCATTTTCTAACACAAAGGTGTGATTAAAAAGGAGTCCTAAGGGTTCATTCTCCTTGCAAACTAACCTCTAAACCCAAAGAAGGATCTAAGAGACTTAAGGAAAAAATGAACATAGACTTTTTGTTTTATTCAACACGAAACTATTTTCAGTTAAGCAAAGAGTCCCACAAAACTTCACACTTACCCTGAAATCCCAGCACCTAAAAGGTGCCTGAAAACCAGTTTAAGAATTGGACTCATATTAAGACTATATTTATTCCTGAAGAAAACACTATAATTTATGAATTTTATTTTTAAGAGCAATTTCTTTTTATCATCCATTTGGAACAGGGATTGTAACAATATTTAACTGTGGTACTCTTTTTTATTGGTTTGGTTTCTTTGTGGTATCCCAGCGTATTGCTCCTCTAGACAATTTCTGGACATCTAGTTTCTTTAAACCACTGAAGCCAAGGGTAAAATTTCCTGAAAATCAAAATTTTATGCCTTTCCAATATAACTATATATCACACCTTTGTGGATTAGGCTTCTTAAGAAATACCATATTTGATTGAGTTTTCTGATTTGCTTATGTTTATTTTGTATTATCTATGCGAAACACTATTCTGACAAAATAGGGTAATCAAATTATTCTGGAAATATGTTTTCTCTTAAGCTGTCAAAACTATGGGATGCATGTAAAAAAAGCTAACTTTCAAAAAAAAAATCAAATACAGTAACTAGGCAGAATCAACACATGCTTTTATTTCCATTGCATATAAAATTTCATATGAAGGTATCGATGTACAGTACTAACCCATAGGCTGTAAGAGAGGCTAAGAAACCAGTGAAAGAATAGCCATGTGCAATGTTCACACAAGTTGCCACTCTCAAGACATCCCCAAAGAAAATACCGAATTAAAACAGTAACAAGAAATTGTTCAGGATTTCTGTTGTTGTAGTGTCCCTTTTAGACGATATAAAACAAAAGCATTCGAATTCCTTTGGGCCAGGGCTGCTAAAATCTACAGTTTGTGTCAAAAAGGAGATTCTGGTTTTTCTTGGAAAAGAATCTCTCCTTTCATGAATAAGTCGCAAGTTACAAGGGCTGGGCATCACTGGAATGGAGAAGAGGTATTTACCTCACTCTGGCAAATTCAATGATACCAGCTCTGAGTTGTCTGGAGCAATGTGACAAGTCAAACAGCAAGAGTTGCTCAGTCCAACCTGCAAACCTAATAGTAGTGTTATTAAAACATCTAACAGTTTACTGCTCTTCTGTAGAGCTAGTGCACTATGCTACACACACCTGCACAAAGCTTTAGCTACACCTATATAAAATAAACTTTGGCTACTTGTAACACTAATATTGGAAAGCATTTCCAAGACTGAAGTTGTATATCCTACTATGGATTCTGCTTATACAGTGATCATTTGTGCTACTAAAGAAGAGACATTACAGACAATTGTAAAAGTGTATGAGTTACACCCTCTTAATTCTGATCATTCCATTTCACAATATGCATTAATATCAAATGTTTATTAGAGATGCTTTCCAAAGCTGTTTCAGTGCATTTCGGCACTGAAATGCAGCATCAATTATTTATCTTTTTTAGGAACAAAAAATGGCTGCCATAATCCCCAATTACAGGCTGTAAAAAGATATTCAGAGACAATACAATTACATTACCAGAAGTCTGCAAAAGCTTGAACTTCCAGCAGGGTCAAGAATGAAAGTTTATTGTAGTATTACGCATATTAGCTCGTAAGAGTATCCCCCATCAGTTAGCAACTAAAAATATGGTAGAAATGCCCAGCCCTAGCCCCAAGGCTACCTTACTTTCAAATGCAGCTAAACAAGAAAATATTGTGTAAAGTTAAGGCACAGCCCTGGGACCAAAGACCTGCAGCTTTTTTTAATCGATATCTTTATGTATTTTATACTTTTCTCAAATCTTCCATAAACGAGCTCTATGGTGACACTGAATATATTACAGGAGAAGAAATGTACAAGGAATATGTATACACAATAGTCATTCTCTCACCAAGAGTTTCCAGATACAGCAACACCACCCTGACAAGGATGATGTTATAATAAGAACTGATAATTTACAATTAACATTACAGTATGTACATTACAATAAATACATGGTTGTAAACAGAGACAAACAAGACTGTATTACAGGTAAGGTCATTTGGTGAGAAAAATGCATGGCACAAAAAATAAATAATGCATTTGAAAAGAACTGTCGAAGCTTTCTATAAAATCCATTTCATTCAAGTTTTTTAACTTCTGAATGCTATTTGTTCTATCGATATTCTTTCATTTTCATTTTTTAATGACACAAAGCAATTTAAGAATTTAAATACAGCATTACTGAGTACAGCAACTTGCGAGCTAAAGTGTACTGTTATAAACAAGGTGATTTTTCTTTTTTCCTCCCACTCAATTTCCACTCACTGCAGTTTTTTATGGCAAAAATATTCACAACACATAAAGCCACTTGTAAATTGTATTGTTTTAAAGCAGTGTACAATGCTAAAACACACTTTGGCAAAAGAGGAAAAAAAAGATTGTACAGTGCATTATATCCCCAACTCTAAGAAATGGTATCATTTTCTATGATTTGATTGTCCACATGTATAGGTGTATATCTCACAATATGGTTTTATGTTTATTTACTTTCAAATAGTGCAGAAACAAAACTTCCCAGGTCCTACTGGTTATTCTGGAATTTATATTGCTTTTCCACTTCTAGAGGTTCCAGCCACTCTTGGGGGCTGAAAGGACTTTTAGATGGATCAGGTTCAGCAAGAAATGACGAAAAAAAAGAATTTAAAAAAAAGTCAAAACACAAAAAATCCCATGAGTTATCTTCATTCTTTTACTCCTTCTGCATCTTCTGTGCTAAGACCCTGTAAGGGCTAATGGTAAAGAAAATTATGACCTGGATATAAAAGAATGTAAAATGCATTTAAAAGTAGAACTATTAGCTAACTATTTTGAAACAGGTTTTTATTCTAGATCTCTGGAAATTTAAAAGTACCTGTATTCATAGCCGCAAATTTGCTACCAAAAAAATCCAAAGGGAAAATAATGGCTGCTGCTCTCAATTTTTGTTAAGAAATTATCTTGTTATTGTCATTTTAACAGAATTTTAGAGTGTGGTAGTCTGCTAGCCTCCGTAGGCAATTATTTCCCATGTTCTACACTCAAAACTACAATTCTAATGAAGACTAAAGTGGAGGAAGTAAAATCTGTTCTTTCTTGTGACCAAACAACAAGGCTGAAAAATGACAAATATGAACTCCTACCTCCCTTTAGCTTTCCAAGTTATGGAAGCTTTCAGTACCAATCAAACTGAAAGGCAGGATTCCCTTAGCACAAGCAGGGATGAAAAGATCTAAGATTGAAATAATATGAAGTAAACTACAACTCTGATGATGCACTGCTCACTTAATAATATAAAAAGACGAGACTGGCCTGGCCCTTGCAACAAAGACATGAAAAAATAACACTACTCTTTATTTTTATGTTGTACACCTCTCAGATTAGGAAATGGTTTAACTAGATAGCTACCCAGATTGAAAGGTACTGGAAGTCACAAGTTGGAGATATCACACTAATGCTTTTTTGCACCAGAACAAATATTTCATACATTGTATTAGTATGTTCTGATTTAGCAGTCTATAGCTCCCAGCCAAAACTAGTCTGAAAAGCCATGTTCAGAGGAACAATTGTTTTTAGAATAGCAAAAGAGCTGATTTTGTACTGATGACAATTCATTACTCTTTTTACAGGCACTGGTCCTGTAAATCCTAGGGTTAGTGGTCCCAGCTGGTAACACCAGGACCATTTCTTGTAGTAAGACAGAGTTGGCAGGATCAGGCCACTATGAGGGCAAAAGCACTATATAAATCCACTAACACATCTGAGAAAATTGTGATGAAAAAACAAATAAACAAAAAAAGCTATCATACTGAAAAAGTTTTATGTAACACAAAGAATATTCATGGAGCTCACTAATATATAAAATAACAGACTTTTACAGATCAATATTACCATGACATTCTAAGGTGCCGAAAAAAAAGGAAAAAGGAATTAAAGAAAAAACACCTAGAAGTATTATCCAGTGTACTACAGATTTGTATTGAAAACTTGTAACTCTTTGGAAAAAAAATAACCAGTGGCAGAGGAAAGTGGGTTTTTTTTAAATATAATACCTCGGTATATTTAATAAAAGTAAGCTCTAAAAAAGATCTGTTTCACATATTATACAAAATGGAGAGGTTAGTGCAACCCACTGAGTCACACTTTTTTCATTCATGTCTCAGAAGATTTGAAATTAGAAAATTATGCAATTTTCACAGCTTATCTTTTTGTTGGTAACAGAATCATGTTGTGTCCCATCATTTTTGTGAATTTGTTTTCCAGTAGGAACCTCAATGTTTTTTCTGTCTGTTTCCTCTACAGAGAAGCATTATCCAATACCTTACAATACAATACAATGAACTCAAAACCTGTCAAAGCACACAAACATTCGCTTGGCAGGTGGTACTCCTCTGAAAGCATTTGCTTTATTTAATGGAATCTGCCAAATAGAGACCTTATTAAAATGTAATTTATGGATGTTCTCCCCCCACTTTCTGATGCCATGGAGGTGAAAATTCTGGTTACAATATTCCTGAGTGCCAAACTGAGTCATCAACATCAGTTTTGATCAACAATCATCCTGGCAGATAACACCAAGTTCTGACCATGGTTGTAGCATGTGACATATACTTTGGAAATCATTACCTAAATTTAAAAAAAAAAAAAAATCCAAAACAAAACCAAAATCCCCTCTTCCCCCCATGAAAAAAAAAATAGAGAAAGAGGAAAACTAAGGGAGAGAGCAAGAGAGAAAGGGACTGCGTTTTCATTGTTATGTGTCAGGAGAATGTTCTTCTACCACACAAGGCTCAGCTGTTTGGTTCTCCTCCTCTTCTACTTCTTCCCCTACTTGCTCATCAAGAGGAATTTCAGTGGATTCTGAATCCTGGGTGCAAAGAGTCTTGGAGTCACTGAAGCTGGTGTCTTCTTCTACTTGACTTCCACTGTCCTTTTCAGTGTCTGACTCACCATCTTCCTCCAGTGTTAGTTCAAACTGGAATTTTTCAGGTTGACCCTGCTTTCCCTCCTCCTTTTCTTCAGGTGCAGGAGAGGGACTTCGAGGGATTGTGCTCTGGTACCATTCTCGATTGTCCTCCAGTGTATCTAATATATCCTGGGCATCTGGGTGAACGAGATCTGCCCATGTCTCCCACAAAGGATGAACAATGTAATCTATAAAACCCACCTGTTGCAAATAATACAAGAGTATGATTATTCACAAAGAAATGAATAAGTGATGAAAAGTATGAGAAATATTATGCTAGTAAGATACACAAGATACCTTAAAGGTAGCTGAAAGGAAACCATACTAGTTAATAGATAGGCCTTACTTTTCAAAAGTCTGATTCAGGATATTGGATAAAGGCATGGAAAGTATTTGTTTTCAAGTGAACTGCTCATTCCAAACAGCTCCACTGCATCTAGTGAGCCAAATACCTGCTTCATATTTAATTCTGGTTTTGAAGAAAACCCTAATCAGCTGTACAGTAATCTTTTTTGGCATGTATGCTGATTTTCAGGTCAGGACAGTGATGGAATCTCTTCAGCAAACATACTGCCACACACTATGTTTTCATAGTAAAAATCTCAGTTTGCCTCAATTACTACTGAGGAGCTGAATTAATTAACTCAGAGGAAGAAAAGGAAATTCAGAAATTATTCAAAACATGACTATGTACCATCCTTTTCTTGTAAAAGGTTTAAATATCTTATCAAATAAATTACCTGTGATTTTTCTACAGATGCATTGTGCTTATCACACATGGGACTTATCTCCATTCCCCTCTCTCTTTCCCGGTCTCCTTGACGGAAAAATTCCTCCATTATTCTGTCTGTCCACTGGCGGTAGAGATGGAGCGGCTTGGTAGGATTGCTCAGATCTGCACAATGCACCATATTCTGAAGAACCTGGAACAGATTGAACACCTGTGGTGTTATCACACTGAAGAACAGCAGCTCCTTTTTTATTTACATTTCTGGTGACTGTAAAACAAATACTTGAAAATATATGTAATGCAAGATTTATTCTAAACAGCAAAAACTTACGTGCTTGTGTGCTTTTTACACTTGCAGTAATAGCCATTAATTACTTGACTTCTGCTGCTTCTGTTGCTATAAAGGTCACAAATCCTTGTCAGAAAGAGAATCACTTTTTGATAATTTGAAGGGAAGGCCTAGACCTTATTTAGTCCAGAACTACTCTGTGGTCATGACTTGGCAGTGGGTTTTTGAGAAATTTCAGAAAAAGGCTGAAAAAACCAATTTCTTTTTAACTTGTCTTGAATTCTAAATAGTTAACTCCATTTTCTAAAGGGAACTCTGTAGCTTCCCAGGAGAAAAGAATGTAAATATGAGAAATGTTTATAGTAAAGTGCTTGCCTTGACCAATGGAAGGTCTCCTCACTGTTCTTGTTGTTCATTCCTTTCTAGTGCTAGACACAGACACACAGACAGGATTGCAGCAGCTGAACCTGCTAAAAGAAGCTGCTTGATCTCTCTCTCAATCATCTTTTTTAATAATATCTATCTATATATCTATCTATAAATAAAGCCTTCTAATTGTCAATTCATAAACTCTAAGTCTTTGTGAGAAAAACCAGGCCCTAGCTAGGGCCAACAACAACATCGACTTTCTACGCTACTCTAGCACTTCATTAGTCTCCTGGAGTAACTTGAACCATGTCACTTAGATCAGGGAGAAAACAGAGGGAACTAGCAAGTTGTGGTGTGAAATAGACAACTCTAATCCCTGCTGGAGAAAGGGGAGGAGAACATTTTTATGTATGTAATGCTTAAATGACCATTAAATGACCCTTTTCAGATGCATTTCCTTACCTGAATCCTGTCGGAGTAGTTATCAAGAAGCAGGACACCAGAACTGGTCACTTTTTTAGTTTCAACCATAGTTTTTAAATCGGCCAGTAGATTCATATGCTTAGACATATCTGTTGCAAGTACCTACAAAAAAGCAAACAAAAAATGAACACTATGTAAATTATTCTACTAGGGTTTTTTAAAAAGTATTTGAACATATGAATCAACAGTTTTGGATGGAACCTATAGCTTCTGTGTCTGAATACATGACACAAGCATGAGTCCTGTATGTTCATAATAGTAGGTTCTCATTTCAGTTATTTTAAGAATATGACAAAATCAGTGTTCAGCATTGTTCAAATTGATCGGATCAGCCCAAATTCCTTGTTAATTCAGTATCAAATTTCTAACTGTGATGGTAGAATGGCATGCATGTCAGTACAAAACCAGCTGAAACAGAAGTGTTTACCTTCTAAAAGTGCATAGACAGTTATTGAAACTTAAAAGAAACTTAGTCATGTTTGGGTAAGAAATGACAAAACTTCAAACTTTCACTTCATTGTTTACAGGCCTGATGACATGTAATTTATCATAAAATGCTTCTGTGCTTTATTATTCAGTGTGCTAGCTCTATGGAGGATGGAGTCTCAAAACTCACAATGTCAATGACCATTTTCCTCAATGATTGTCTCTGTTTTTTGGTCAAATTCTGGAAAATGTCACAATTTTCTTCCTGCAGCAGCTTGAAACCCACAGCTAAGTGATGATTCTCCAGTACTGATGAGTCATTGTACATCAAGGCGAGTTCAGAATCTGCAATAACAATTGCAGGGCAGAACGTTACTAAAGCCTGTGCTTCTATCAAATCCCTTAAGATCTTTTTCAAATTCATGCATAACAAGATCTACAGATAAACTTTTAGTTACAGCCCCGAAAGTTACAGAATTATTGACTGAATATCTAACTAGGTCAAAGTATGTTGAGGAAAACAAAGAAAAGGCTTTGCAATGATGCACATACACGAACCTGGAATGGCAAGTTAGAAAAAATATAAGGAAGGAAATGTTCAGAATACATTTTCATATCTGCATGAGGTAACTTAGAAAATATTATATACATAATATATGCATAAACACACCTCAAATAAAACAGACTCTGATGTGTTGTCTTCTCATGCCTCTCTCCAACACAACACCTAAAATTCTATTGTTAGTCAAGTTTCAGCTGCCCAGCATTCTGACCTGAGAATACACAGCTGAGGCTTTTCTGCAGGTCTGCTGCAGAGAGAACACTTCTTGGTTTTCAAGTCATGTCTTTATCTAAGACACTCAGATGCCTAGTGAACTAGGCTTACAGTCATTAGTCCATGATGACTGAAGGCTGGTAGGGTGTAACAGCTGCGCTTCTGTCTCTCCCAAGTAATGTCATGTGGTGTGAAACTGCAAGCAGTGCTTGCCTGCTGCCTCCTGAGCGTGGTCAGAGCTTTGATGCTGTCTGTAATGCTGCCTTCTCCAATGGAGTTATTCTTAACTCAGTCACCCCATGTGGCTGCGAGAATTACACTTCCCAGCCATGCCTGTGCTTAAAGCACACCTGTAAAATCAGCTTAAAAGACAGCTCTGACAAATCAAAGCAGTTACCAAACCTTCTGCACAGCTTTAGCTTCTACCTAGGAATACTGCAGTCAGCTTGCATATGCTTTAAGATACAGCTTGTAAATATATCTATCACAAAAAACTCAAATATTTTTAATGCAATCATACTTTTCATGTGCTATATTAACTTCTATTTATTACAGCTGATCTAGCCTAAGACTAAACATACATCAGTCTATTCCACTCTTTCTCCTCTTTTCTTCTTTTACAGCAACTATGTTTTAAAATGCCTCTGGTTCAATGGGAGGCCTCTAAAACTTTGGTCTTTAGATTTCATTAATCTCATTATTTATTCTCCTGCTGTTTTCCTCTCCTGTCTTGAATAAATTGATCTGTTGAACCAGAAAAGTCTTCCTCTGCCTTTCCTTATTCTAAAGGCAGCAAAACCATAACAGCAGAAGTAGAAAGATAGCAAGTTTGTAAAATGATCTCTCTTTCATCTTTCACAGAACATATACAAACCTTTCATACTTGTTTTTCTTACACAGAAAAAAAGCAGCCTTTCAAGCAGCCTTCTGATGAACTGCAACTGCAAAACACTCCACATTACCAAAATTCTTTGGAAGAGCTGGAGCTACAGACACAGCTAAAATGTACTCAACTTCAAAATGGATGTGAAAAAGGAAGGAAGTTCCCCCTTAGTAACCTCTCTAACACATTATAAGATTCAAGAATATTTTTCTGGAAGGACAGAGTTACAATGGTAAAATAAGTATCTCCTCTGATGCTAATATACTTCATATTTGTTTGTTCTCTAGTAGCATTCAAGAGGGATCAGTTTAGTTGACAACTGTGTAATAGACTTTAAATAGGAAAATAATATTCAGAAAACTACAAGACTAATTATAAAGAATAAGATGAAAATATGGCAAATATGAACATACTTTAAGTAACTAAGTGTATTATGGGGGTTTTTTAAATGTATTCTTACACTTAGTAAAATGTTAATACATTGCACTGCTCACTGGAAAGCAAAATTAGATGGAAACGAATTATCTTCTAGAGGTTAGGAAAATTTTGGATTTGAGAAACCAAAGTTAGATGATCTTTTTCTGTCTTTGTCCCTGCAGCTTCTTCCCTGTTTACAGAACAATTTAAAAGGACCAAAATCTCATTGTTTCTTTCAGCCTTGCAACAGCAGTTTCAATTAGTGCTGTTACTTGACTGACACATAAGCCTCCTTTATCAAAAGCTGAATTGAGAAAAACAAGATACATTTTCTAAGCTGGTAATTATCAGCATGAGAATGACTCCTGTATTAGTTGAATTTCAATCTAAATAGAAGTGAAAGCTTTATGTACCACCACTCATCCCTTCAACTAGACAGTCATCCCTCTTAAACCTGAACAATTCATTGGTTTCCTCATAGAACCTCGGAGCCACCAATATATTGGTGGCTCAATTTCTGATAACACAAGCAAAAAAAACCTTTACTTACATATGCCCACTCTTAAGAATTCAGGTATTATACACTGTTTGAACAAAGGTTGATTCACTCTCTGCCTAAACTGCGCTGCTGAACTGTACTGGTCCCCCATAAAGCACAAAAAATCCAGAGTCAATCCTAATCCTCTTCCATGCAGATGAGTCATCAAATTCAATTTAATTATAGAGTGGCCCTTAGGCCATGCAGACAAACAAAACTAGGTGCAGGCTAAACTGAAGTGACTGTCTTATTCAAATACACAGCAGCAATAAGTCAGAGGAGGAGCTCCCTTCAAACTCTGCTGCTGATTTGGGATCATTCTATTTTAGCACCTGTGAAATAGATTCACCCATGTGCAGAAGTGACAGTACTCATAAATGTGCAACCAGATGGGTCAAATACACAACCCTAGGTATGTTTCCATTCCTTTGGCTTTTTCTTCTTCTGTGCTTGGATTATTAGTATTATTTTAGCTTTGTACTTCAGGGTCAGTTATCATAAAAGAAGTTGTCAGACAGCAAAAGAAGTAACATAGTATGACAGGACTTGTACTGACCCACAAAGTGCTACCTACTGATAATACTGACATAAGTCAATGAAATCCAAGCAGGTTACACTGGGGCAACAAACCATTTAGTAAATGTATCATGATCAGGTTCAATAAAGTTAGCAGTGTTTTTCTTTCAGTAGAAGAGTAAGGAGGGGACCGAGGTTTAGCAGTACTGCAGATAACAGCCTTGAGAAATACAGAAGTACACTGGGTTTCAAATTTGGACATGACATTAGGGTCAGAAAAAACCAAACAGGTTTATTGCAGCTGCAGAAAGAGGCTGAGGAAATTCAGTCCACAAGGCATGAGAGATCAAAAGCCAAGTGAAAGACACAGGCAGAGAGAGATAGGCCTGACAGTCTGTTTGCTAAAAAGAAACCTGTTTTCTGCTTTCTGAATTTCTGTCCTTGGTCGTATCATATGTTTCCAATATAAACTCTTGTCTTCCTTTTTTTTTTTTNCAACTCTATTTCCAGGAGAGACAACATGCAATACATTGAAACAATGCCAGCTTTATAGTTCATACTTTAGTAATTCTTGCTAGACGGTAGTATGTAAATTATTTCTAAAGTTACAAAAAATGCAAAGTAATATCAGGTTTAAAATATAAACATCTATCTATTTACTGAAAAAACTTAGAGATAGAAGAAAAAAGGAATGAACTGTGTATTTTTCAGGTGCTATTGCAGCAAATATTTGAGAAAATCACTGAACATCAAACTTACTTGTGTTGATAAGAAACTGGTTTGAAACCCCAGGATGATCTACATCATGTATTGCACTGGCAAAAATTGCTGCAAGAATCTCCAAATCAGTGAAGACTGCCTAGAATATAATGAAACAGAAATGACAATCACTAATCACTGAAAAGGTGTTTTCAATAAAAAAGACTTTACTTTGAATCTGGATTTGAACAAGCAAAATATATTTGAAATGTACCATGATCTTGAGAGACTTTACACATAAGCTATCAAAACCTTTTGTAAAATCATCAATTATGTAGAATTTCATAAATATTTCAAGTTTGGCCAAACTAAAGTGATCTGTACTTCATACAGACAGCATCACAAAATTCTGTCACAACTGAAGTATTTTCAGCTTCAGTCAGTAAATAAATCCACCTTTATTAGACAATAAAGTACAGGTTTCTAGCTTATAGCACAAATTAAAGTTAAAGATTTCAGCTTGACTCCTGTGTATTGTCCTGTACTTGAAAGATGCACATCTCCTATACAATGCTTAAGGAAATAGCAACAGGCTACACAACACTTAGCATGTGCAGATTTTCCATCTGTATGAGATTATTAGCAAGACAGGAAAAGAGGATGGCAATGGAGCTGGAAAATCACTGAGCCCAGTGTCCAGTGTCAGAAGCCCCCAGAGCATAGACCAGCAGTGGCACTGGGCAGATGTTGCCATTTCACCAGCTAAAGCTCTGCTGAGAAGAGGCCATGAAAAACACCTGATCTAAAAAAAAACAAACCTCCCAAACTTTACTGATGTTCAGCTGTGTGGTGAAGCCAAGGATGTTTTAAGAACATTATCTGGTATGTGTTCTTGAGAGCAAGAAAATCTTTCTCAAGAGATTTCCTATTCTTGGAGGATCAAAACATGCCAAGAGTCTCAAGGTCCACTTATAACCCTCTTCTTAAGAAGAAGCAGATGTATTCAGTAACATGAAATTATAGGATCATCATACATGATCATTATAGGAAAGAGTCAAAATGCAGCCCGTCTTGAAAATGAAGGTAAATCCTTTTGAACTAGTAAAATTTCAACTTCTTTCTTCACCTGATTTTTTCCAACAATTTGCTGGGATATATCAATGTTTGCTAAGTTAAGCCCTGAACTGTGTTTAAAAGAGGGAAAATCTCCATCTTCCACATCTTTCTACTTCAGAGATTTAAGAACTTTCAAGAATTACTATGAAAAGAATAGATAAATATTTTCCTAAATAATTTTGAAATATTTATGGGGAGGAAAAGAGAGATAGTCCAGCGAAAATTCAGTATATGTTCCAATCTGTCTTAGAAGTAAATACAAAAGCGGTCTTTCAGGATCAGAATAAACATGCAGAATGAAAGAAAAAACCCTAATACCCCCACCCTCCCAGAACCTCACCTACCAAAACCCAAAAGGCCCTATTGGGAGAACACCATTTTATCACTAACTTTCCTAAGAAATTCCACTTACTGTGGTTAGGTACAATCCCACGTGGGAAATAACTACAGAACAGGATGTAGTATAAATAATATGTTGGAAACAAGGTATGCATTGTGTTACGACGAAAAAGGTTATGACAGCACAATTCTGTATAATTTAAAACAAAAAGATGTGCTATTTTCTGCATGATATTTACATGTAGTTTTGATACTCACAAAATATCTTTAAAGGCACAGAATTCATTAAAGAAATTCTAAGATTTCTTTAAAAAACATTGCAGAAACTAAGATCTTTAACATTTAGTTTGTAAGACTCTCAGTGCATCCCCTTCTCTCACTCATGACTGTCACCTTTTCTCTTCAGCGTAGTTTACCTCTAATGCTGGGGTTGATAGTAGGACATGGGTTGACTGAACAACATCTGCAGCATGTATGTTATTATGGTATGCCACATCTGCATGGTAATGGTCTTCCAGGGTCATCAAGTAAGTTATTAAAGTATCTACTGGAATCTTAAAAGTTTTTAACAAGTCCCGCTCCTATGATAGTAAAGGAAAAACAATTAGATTTCAAAGCACAGAACAGTCTCCAAGATAAGAAAAAAGCAGCATGACTGCTTCTACTTGCCTGAAAAATTGTGTGCATGATGACAGTCAAAGGTCTGTTTCCAGATAACTCTGCTACTCTGAAAACCTGAAGGCCCCATTTGTTCAAATCTTCAAGTTCCTAGAGTAGAATCAAGCAACAAATAGGATGAAAAGTAACACAAAAATTCCAGCAATTTTTGAGAGAAAAAATTACAAACAGAGGACTCATTCGACCCTGGCCACTGTGAAAGTTACATGTGAAACTCTGGAAGGGCTAAACTCTAAACTCTGCAGCTGCTACTTATCCTGCAACATCGGAATTTACATCTACCAGTTTTTCAGATTTTAATTCTCTAAGAAGGAAAGACTGCCTCTTAAGTGGATTACTCCAGAGGGAAAAATTTTACAGTATCTTCAAAGAGTTTAACTGACATACTTTGCTATTTCACTGTCCATTGATAAAAAAGTTCAGTGAGGAGAAAACCTCCAGAGATGCTGCAATTCTGCTGCTCTCTCCCTGGTTCTCAGAAACACTCTTCAAGTAAGATTCCTGAAAATGTTAGGATAGGCATATTTTAAAATGCAAAACTCGATCAAAAATCCCTTTATACCGATTTTATATTATTGCTAAATAGCTAGCTGCTGGTGCAAAAAATAATAGTAAGTTTCATTAAAAAAATAACACAAAGGAATTACCTAAAATGATACAGCTAAAAATAGGAAGGATAGCTCTAATACTATATACCCTAGTACATTTTTAAAAAATAAGGTTGCTCTCTACACATTTTCACTCCTGTGACATTCTACAATGTGTTTACTCTTCAATCTTCTAGGTACTAGTATGAATAAGCAGTTTTATTAATGCAAACATTAATGCTAATTTACATTCCATCTCCAGAAGAAATTATCTTTATGCTGAAATTAACCCTTATGGGTCTGATTCTAATTTTACTAGCTATTATGCCACTTCAACAAATTTGGATTATTCCAAGTGAGATCAGTGCTTGGTGCTGCAGTTTGAAATCAATGTTTATAAACAGAGGATGGAATAATACTGAAAAGCCCACACTGTTTAAATTTAGTGGTTTAAATCCAAGAATTTATATATTCTCTACCTTGGCAAGGACATCTTCTTGGTCTGTTTTAACTCCAAACCTGGGAATACTGGAATTAGTTAGGCTGGAGCTGTGCATGAGTTTCTTGACTCCACTGATCTGGGACATTGGCCTCTTCTTTTTCTCTTTCTCTTTCTGTGTCGGAGAAGGGATTTCAACTTCATGTTGCTTGTCTTCAAAAGAATGAAAAAAAAGAGAATAATTTATCAAATAATTATAAATATTATAAAATTCCCTGTTGAGTTGCATCTTACAGACTTTTAATTCTTACAAAAGCTTCTTTTATGATTTTGCAATAGATTCTTTCTATCAAGATCAGAAAACCCATGAAAAGTTAAATATAGACCTATACTACAGAACAAGCAGGTCTCTTTTACTCAAATTGCCTCATTATTTCTGAACTGGCTTTAAAAGCAACTTGTGACTGTCTGATTACCACTTCTGCCATATCCCTAATGCTGTAGCAAGGGTCAATCATCTCAGTATAAAAGCATTATTACAACTGAACAGGAATCCATTTTGCAAGAAAAATTAATTTTGTTTCTTTTTTCCAGGAGAAAAATTCTCTAAAATTGTATTTCAAAAACTGTCCATGTGTGTCCTCACGCAAACCTTTAGAAAAGTTTTTTAGGACTCAAAGGATTTAATACTTGTGGACTGTCTACTAAGCGTGTACAAGCTGGAAAGGCTTTTGCCAGCCACATCTACAAGAATTTTGGGTTGTTGGCTGCTCATGCCAGCAATGCAGTGTTTCCACACCTCCTAGCTAGAGTAATGATAACGACAAGATGAGTGCTTTGCTAAACCCCTGAATTTTGCTGTGGGCTTTTGCCTCCACAGCAGTTTCAGCAGCATCACTGCATTAAATTTATCAACATATGTGCCAGGAAGAATTTAAATAAGAATTAAATTGAAAGTAAAGTATATTTAGGCAACTGCCACATGATTGATGCAAAACAGTATGGGGTTGTGGAGCACTGCAGACATCTGTGGTCCCCAAAGAAAGCCAAGTTAGTGCAATGAAGGACTTTCCTGACAAAATTACTGGGAAGATGCATTATTTTTTTTCCTTTTATTCATACTGTATTTCAATCTAGAATTTAGTTACTCCCTTCAAATTATCTCTTCTTTTGCCGAAATGCACCTCCACCTTTTCTAAGGAATATACCAGTAAAACTACAAAAATCCAGAAAACATATTTCTGACACAGGAGATGAGCCAAAACAGCTGAAAAACTACCTTAAACCAAAATAAAATTTGAAAAGAAAATAAGAAAAATTGGGCTTTTTAGAATATGTGTATTTTTTCCTTTCTGCAATATTAATTTTCAATACAGACTTTGAAACCAGATGAGGCTAGCAAGTAAATTTTTAATTACCAGCTTGTTATGTGTTTGCGTCTTCATTTTCTTTTTTTCCTTTTTTATTATTTTTTTTTTAAATTACCCTTTAGCAGATACATTTAACCTCAAATCCCAAACAAATCACAGTGAAGAAGAGGCTACGGAAATGTCAACAGGTTGTAGCCTGCAGCACTGAGTCCCCTGACTGCCCCATCACACTTCACCTCGTGAGGAGAAAAAGGGGAGGCAGAGCATGGCAGCCTTTGTCTGGTGCAAGCTGACAACAGACGAGGAGCTGTGACTTGTGTTTGTGCTTTGATGTTTATGGTTTCAGTCATATGCACAAAGTTTAGACCCATCAAACAGAGGTTCGTAAGCTTAGCTGTCAGACTGACTCAAGTGAAAGGAAGTCTCTGTCTGAATGACTTTAGATCTTCCAAAAAAATTCAGAGGGGCCACCTCTGCTTTTGTAAATTTGAGCACATGGGGCTGTGCCCATCTGAACATCCAGAAAAGACAGCTTGCCATTTTGACCCTGTTTATGCTATGCTCAATGACATGTTCTCAAACGTTTTCCATTCATAGAAAACAGGTTAATGACGCTGAAAAAGAAAAACGTTGCATATTATTATACACAACATAGGAACCTTAATTCTTATACACAGAATATATTTCTTGGCATTATAAATTATTTCATACATTCATCTAGCCCTATAGGAAAAAAGCTTGGTTTTGTTTTTGTTTTTTTTTTTAAACAAGAAGAACAGGAAACCCTGTTCCTAACTTACAAATGTGAGAAAGCTTGTAGATATTGAGGAGGTAAGTTATGTATTAAAAAATAAATTAGATAAGAAACTCATTAAATATTTCTATGGAGAGATTTTTTTTCTCCTTACATAGATGTTCAGAACCTATACACTTAGACTGCATATTTTGAAAATATTAAAGTAATACATTTCTAGATGAGGTGTTTTCACTATTGTGCTGCTCTTATACCTACAATTTTAGGTATCTAGTTTTTCGTGCAGACAGAAAACATTACCCATGGTCCAGTAAATTAGAAGCAATTGCCTTTCCAGCCCTCTTTCTGCACAAGACTGAGATCTCATGCAAAAGGCCGACGCGTTTCTTTACCCTGTCAAAGTAAGTCTTAAGTTTTCAAGTGAAAGCAAGCAGAAGCTGGCATCTCAGTCTCCACAGCCTAAGTGGGTCATCCTTTCAGGCAACTGTAGACCGGTTTTCAGGGCATCTGAAGCTGGGCAATACTGCTTCTCCATGACAGAGGCTTATCCCTCTCCCACTGTCTGAAACCCTGCTGTGCCACAGCACTCGGCACACCACCGCAGCCATGGGCCAGCTGAACACACACATGCAGCCATCCAGCTTGGACAGGGTGACAGGATAAAATGTACTTTAAAAAAAACCACACTTCTTTCAAAAAAGCCACAAAAAGCATCAGCTATGGTATCTCACACAGAATAAGACTGATCTTAACATGTATGACTGGCACTTTTTAAAGTACTCTTTATCCTAATTTAGGTGTATTTGGCTGTGCCTCTCTTTATACACAGTCTTTATGAACCAGTGGTATTTTGCCCAAAACATGTTTTGAGATTGGTACAGTATCATTGTCTTCATGTTCAAAATCAACCCTATGGAATGAAGTTTTCTTGATTTTCATGAATTTTAGAGAAAAAAACAAAAACCATGGTGAAAGAACCATATTCTTTGTAATACTGTGTTGGGCTTTTGTTAATGCGCACATCCCAGCAAGCCAAGACCTTGAGCAACAAAAATCTTCCTGGAAAAAAGTCTATTCAGATGTTTATTTAGTCATATGCATCTAACTGTGCATGTGCAGGCAGGGAATACCAAAATATCTTAACTGCATGCTGTGAGATTTTATGACGTTACATGTGCTTATGTGTTTCTAACATTCTGAAACCTCTGCAGTAATTGCAGTAGGAAAATATAGTGGATGAATTCTCCTTAGTATATAAATATATATAATTACCACTCTGAGATTAGCCTAGTTGGTTAGTGCATTGTGCTAATAATGCCGGAGTTGTAGGTTTGAGCCCTGTACAGGCTACTGACTTAAGAGGTGGACTTGATCATTGTTGTGAGTCCCTTCCAGCTTAGAATATTCTGTGGATGTCTGTGATTCTCTACAATTCATTATATTAATTTCTTAATATGGCAGCAATATAGTACATGTAATATGTACATGAGTATTTATCTGTAATTACACACACAGGGAAATCACATACACAAATTAATTGAGCTGTGAGGAAATGGATCTAACCTGATCTCTTTGCACGAATGCTGACAACAATATGCTAAATGCACAGTTTCTAAAAGCAGAAATTATTGTGGAAAGCCACTTGCTTTGAAGTTCTAACACAACCCAGAGGGATATAAAAACCCCCAAGAGGCAAAAAAAGTTAACTCTTCATAGTCTTACCTAAGAAAGTGTTTGATATATATTCTGAGACCTGATTGCCTGACCTGCTCATTTCAGAGAGGTGGGTTAGCTCACGATTGAGCATTCTTTTGAACTGGAAAAGAAAACAAAAAAGTGTAAAGTTAGTTACATCAAGATGTATTTCAGTTAGGATAAGAAAATGCAATCAACTTATAACTGGGGAAAGAACACAGCATTAAGAATATATACTCAAGTAAGACAACTGTGAAAGCAGAAACCACGTGTACCAATGAGCTACCCAACCAACTTCTTCATGGATTGGACAATGTGATTCTTAACCTCCTAAAATACACCACAGTGATTCAATGACTAAGGTACAATGTCCTACTAGTGACTGAAAACTCTAAGGCATATGCAGAGACACAAGTTATAATATTGTCTTTCCAATTTTTCAACTTTAATTTGGAAAGTAAATATGAATGTACTTATGTAGGAGATGTTTTATAATAAAACTCTATTAGTTTTATTATAAGATTTTTAAATTAATCTATTTTTGCATTTTTTGCAATTTATTAGGTAACATTTCATATCTTACCTCTCATCATTAATCTACTCAAAAGTTTTGACAATGTTGCTCCAAACAATCAAAATATCATATTGAGTTCATTCTAGCCAATATGAAAAGAGGTAAGTTTTGTCTCTGACCTAAAATTATTATATTTTATCGGTCCAATGACTTGACCATTCCACTAGCTCAGAAAACTGCAACCATCTCTAAGAAATATTGGGGTAGAAAACACCCATCTGTGGAAACATCTTCTATTTCCCTCTTAGTTAGCAATTCACTCTAGGCACTCTATAGGATAGAAGCAGATATTAATATTCCATTAAATATATAATTAATTAGGTACTCATCACTGAGCCTTTCTTGATTCCTTCTAGACTCCAGGGTGAAATGGTATCCTGGGGTATTGTGCTTGACAGGTTAATAGCATAACACAGCTCTCACTGTCTTAGATGCATTTGCATTGACTATAGCTCTGCCTTGATATTAGCAACAAAGAGAAGTCAGCAATACTTATCAACAACTCGAATAACTATTGCCAATGAAAATTAGCAAGCATCTGTCACAATTGAATTTTTCCTCCTTTTGTGCCAACCTTTCATTTTGTCATTAGATTTCTCAGTCATCTTTTCTCTTAA
This sequence comes from Vireo altiloquus, assembly GCA_013396875.1. Classification (NCBI taxonomy): domain Eukaryota; kingdom Metazoa; phylum Chordata; class Aves; order Passeriformes; family Vireonidae; genus Vireo; species Vireo altiloquus. The sequence goes on from VZRF01011442.1 coordinate 22,245, forward strand.
CAAAGCCAAATGATGTGCCACTTTCAGAATCACCTTTTAGCCCTGTCACAGTCATGACTATCTGTTATATCAAGAAATAGCTACCCTTAGAGTATGTACATGTAAACATTCCTCTATGTTGAAAACTGTTAATTTATAATTACCAGTTCTCCTTCTTCAAAGGAGATAAACAACTTGAGTAAATATTAACCACCCCACTTCCATTCCGCTGGAATCATCAAAGCTATTTCTTTGAAGTGGCCTTGCATAGAGAAAGGTGTTATCTTCTTCACAATATCTTTGTAAGCCACCAATTGCCATATTGTTCACAATGTGACTGAAAAAAAAATTACCTTTAATATAACATTCTAACCATTAGCCACTGCATTTTCCTGCCATCTTGACGTGTCATCAGCTCAGGAAGTTCCAGAGCTACAAAGACTGAATCCTACTTTAGTCACAAGCCAAAGGCTCAGCTTTGATCTCACACACAGCCATGTGCTAGGAAGCGCTCAACACGTCTGAAAATTAGAACCATACTCTAAATACAGCTGTACATACTGTGAGAACTACAGAGCTATACATTCTAGACAAAACTAGTATTAACCTCTTCAGCAATGTCTGATGTTTGTCATCAATGTCAAATGTTGAAAAATCAAGCCAAGTTTACCAAGCAATAAAATAACTGGTCCAAAATTCCTGAGATCTTTTGTAAAAGCCTATCTTTAAACTTTNAAATATTATTAAAAACTAAAGATCTGATGGAATAGCTTGTCTTCAGATGGTATCCAGAAACTGCAGCTTCAAATTAAATATTGCTGATAGGAATCTTAATGAAATGTCAGGAGTTGACGAAACCACATTAACTTCTAGGCATGTCATCAGTGTATTACTACTGATTACTATTCCAATATTCTCTCTTCCTTAATTTAATTAGCTAGTTCACGCGATCCCAGCTTCAACAGATCCTCATTTGTCTGATTGTTTCCTAGTAAACCCTTCTACATGACGCCCAACCTGGTGGTGCTGGTTTTGCTGCAGAACACTAATTTTATCACGTTCCACTCTTTGGAAAAGAAGATCACTAGGCACCACTGGTACATACTATTCAGGAACTCTTCTTAGAAGTTTCCCAGCTTTGAACGAGGAACAAATCAGTGTTTGTTTGCAGCTACCTGACACAGGAAATAGGAAGGATTTTTTTTTTCCCAAATAATAAATTTAATTGCAAGGAGTGTGTGGGGAGTTTGTTATTGAATACTGGGAATCATATGAATCAAGTTATGAAGCATATATTCTCTAAGAATTTGCAGCTCAGTATTTGTTGTATGAATGTCCACAACAAATAGAAGGTACATAACAGTGTTTTCTAATGCTATGTTCCCCACTAGTCTGATGCAAACGTTCATCTTCCCTCCCCCCATCACCCCACAAGTCAGTAGAACATGAAAACTCAAACATCGGCACGAGAACAGTCTGTGTTACTGCTGAACATGGGTGTTCAGTAAAACAAGTCCCTCAGCCTCTGCAAGGCCCTCCTGCTGAGAGCAAATTCAATTGGAGATGCCTTTGGCTTTGAAGAGCTGTAGCTGCGTGATTTCCTCATACTCTTTCACATGTTGCTGACGCCACAGGACCAAGACTTTAATTGACATTTATTCTGAAAACTTCTGGACTAAGCAGGAGCTTAGAGAACTGTTTTGATTTTCTAATTATCTGACAAAGCCTTACAACCGTCATTGCCATTGAATCAGATGAAGCCAAAGACCATATGCAGACAGCCGTTTCTGATGCAGAACAATAGTGCTTTTTGAGAACATTAAAACAATCAAACATGAGAGACAAACAGCAATCAAGAGTTCAGGCATTTTCATTGGTTATACTCTGTTTCATTGTATCTGCACCATATGCAATCCTCTTACATTTAATAACTTGCCTTTTGAGGAAACAAATCCATTTTCTAAGAAAAAAACAATCAAAACAGCAAAACAAAATTTAACCTCCTTATTTTTTCCTGATTTTACCTATTTCTCAAAGATCTAATTTGCGCCCAAGTGCACCCATACATAATTGCTGTTTCAAAGGTCCTCATATTTGTACAGCTCTGCACAACTACTTTATAATGAAATTTTGCCTCTCACATGGCTCCCACAAGATCTTATTGCCAACCACAGAAGTTGGTTACATCCATGAGGCAACACGGTTTTACCAATACAAGAAATATCCTTAAGTGCTTGAAACTGGGCTAGACCCCATAGTCTCAAAGTTTGTCCTGATGGAAGTAGCACTTTCCACATTATTCAAAACAAGTCAAACAAGACATGAAACCACCTTGTTCCTAGCAGCAGTAAATATGAAAGATAATATTTTGAATAAGAATCTTAAAAATCTGAATGCCATATACTTTCCCAGTTCAAAAAAATAAATCATAAAGATCAAAACTCCTGTTATTAATAAACATTTAAACCATACACTTTAATTATGATATTGCGAACTCAGCATGGGGAGGAAGCAGAGGTTTTTGGCTGATCTATGAATATATTGTATTCTTTCTCAGAAAGAAAGATCTTCCCACATCCCACTAGGTATTGTTAGATTGGAAAAATGACACATACATGCCTTTGGAATACCACAGTCCTTGACTATAGCTTTAAAATGTCCATTAAGTAAATTAAACAGTTCTTCCCTGCTGACTACTGATGTCAGAGCAATGAAGCCATAAATTCTTTTCTAAAAAAAATCCTGAAAAAATTTCCTTAAGAGGAATTTTTAAAATTTCACTTGTTTCTATTTATTTTTAATTTTATCTCAGCTGGGGTTGGGGGGGAGAGGTGGCAGGGACAAGAAGGTGCAGAGCCCTCACCACAAACACAGGTAGAACATTCAAATAACATTAAAAATGTCCCTAAAGTGGCAAAAGTAGATGTGCAACTTTATCTCCCTTTAAAAACCTAAGAAGCCTGCTACAGCAATAAGTAAGTATAAGCAGTAACATACAAAAATAAAAGTACATACATTGATGATAATGAACTGAGAACAATTTCCTAAGTAGTGTTAACCTCCCAAGAAGGGGTATATAGTTTAGGTCTTTCTAGGCTGCAGCCCAGTGTGTCCACATCTCTGCACCTACAGTACTGCTGTCAGCCTAGGATAAACATACATGGAGGGTTGTTTTTTTTTTTAAATAAGATATTTTTCCAGTGTCCACAAAGATACACAGAAAAACACTATAGACAAACTTTTGGAGTTACCATCTTCACAGATGGAAACCAGAGCATTGATACATTTTTTGGAAGAATTTGCACATATGTTAGAAGGAAACACCAACTCCAATATCCAGCTAGAGTTGACTCACGGCCATGAACAAGTTTGGGCCACATGCTTTATATACAGGGGTTATTGTTTACACTTGAGAAGATTTTACAAACTTTGTATAAAGTTCTTGACTCAATAACAAAGAGGTTAAGTAAGAAGCGGCCAGCAGTGAGCAGTGTCGAGAGGAGGCACACAGAACCACTCCTGCTGTAGTCTCCCTGTAGCAGCAGAGTCTCTTCCATGCAGGCTTTCTACTCCTGCACAGAAACCTGCTGCAGCCCGAGGACTGTAAAGAGGCTGCCACCACAGCCCTTGGCACCAATACTGAAGGTGAAGCTAGAAGGCAGTCCATGGACCAAAAAAGCCCCATCCTGCCTGTCCTTCAGTTTATCAAGTATTTATCACGTTCCAAGTCCAATGGAGGCTGGAATAAAAATGCTCAAGAGTGACAGCACTCTCATGGCACTGGCTCCCAAACCCACAGGGCAACAGATCCCAGTTTCAGCCTTTCTGGCTGCCTCTTTTCTAGGTAGCATTTGTAAAAGCCTACATGAATAGAATACATCCATGGAACCTTCAATTAATACTTGGAACATTCAACTTACATAACTATATATTGTTTCTGAAATATCTACCAATGTTATTTTAAAATATGTCTCTATCTCAAAATGAATAAACTATATTTTTTACTAGATTTGAAAAGCCTTATATTCTACAATTAAAAAAAAACCAAGGAATTTAAAATAGGTCAGCTTTACAAATAAACATAAGGCTTCTGTCTATACTGCTTTTTGATGCAAAACTATCTTTGATTTTAGCAGCATTCTGGATACATAAACAGCATTCTTAATAGCTAGAGGTTTGGGTTGGAAGCCCGTGGGTTTAATTAATATCAAGGTCAGGCACTGGTTTAATAATAAGCTACAGAAAGGCAGATATCTCTAAGGCTGGCATTGTGATAGTAGTGCTCTTTTTTTCCAAGAAAAGGTAGTCAACAAAAACCAGGGGCAAACATTCCCATTATCCAAAATACAATTCACAGGAGATAAAGTACAGCCTGAAGCATACAGAAATATATATACAATAAGGGATATAAACAATGTAATAATGTACAGTGATCTCTGAGAATAAGATATTTCAATCTCCAGAATTTCATACATACTCTAAATATTTGGTTTGAATGTCATAAAAACCAGATCATCCTTACTTCTCCTCACATTTTTTCTCTAATTTATATACTGTGAACTCAAAAAGCACTGTAATAAAATTCTGCTCAAGCACTATTTAGCATCTTAACTAAAATCATCATCTGTAGACAGTATAGGACACTCTCTATACAAAGGATATTTTTTCCCTATGTGTACTCAATTACAGCTGCCATAGTCTCTGCTAAACTTCAATTAGCAAAAAAAAGTCTATCGATTCTAAAGGCTAAACAGTAAGAGAGAACTTTTTTTTTTAATTGGTGATTGAATTTTTCCGATTTAGCAAGGAGGAACATGACAGCAGCTGCCTGGAAATGCAGGAAATACTTTCTAGTAAATTACAATAAATACCTTACTTTTATCCTTACTGAAATCCAAAGTAATTTCATCTTATCGTTTTGGTAAACAAGAAAGGAATCTACCTATCTAGCATAACAGGATTAAATTTCTTCACAGATGACTGATGGAAATCCTTCATAATGTATTGTCACAATTCAGCATTAGAATAGTCATAATTGGACATAATCAGGCTTTTTATTTCTATTTTAAAAGAGATATCTATTGTGAAAGTAGGTATCAATGAAAGAAAGCATAAGAGATTCAGTTGTGCAAATATAATGCTTGTGTTATTTTTAGTCATTTAATTCAATAAATGCAAAATTTAGTTCAGGAGAAATGAGAATTTCCTTAAAGCAGGGTGATTTGGTACAGTTACTGTATGTCAAACACAGGATGATTTTTTTTTTTTTTTTTACACACTTTATAACAATTACAAAAGTATAAAAGCAGCAGCATTTTTTTAGGCACAAACATAATTTTTCAGGGATAAACCAAAGCTCAAATGTGGTTTTCTATTAAGTAGATTTCAGTTCTGTGTGTTGATAGGCATACTAATTTAACTCCGTCATGCAAAACTTTTCCATAAAAGAGATAAAGCTTATTTAATTTCATTTTCTAGTTGTATTGCCATTTCAAGCTAGTTCACACTTCTCCACAAAACAATGTAGATCAGTATTAGAAGATGGCAGTTTTCAATGTTTTAATCAATAAGCTGTCACACACACAGAGGCTACCAAAAATGCTATTGAAACACACTGTTCATAATTTCACCTTTCTTCAGCTATTAAAACCAGTATGAGTCATGCACCCACCCATTATCCTCAGCTTCTTTACTCATGCTCACTTCTATTGTATAGTATCTCAGTTTCAAGGTATTTGGAGTTTTTTAAGCCTTTTAGTGGCTAGAAATACAGTTTTATAGCAACCTTTTTCTGAAAGAACACAAACTGTTCTGAATTTCTTTGGCTTTAGACTTGGTCTAATCATTCACTGAGACAATATTATTTTAAAAGTCCTAGCACAGTTGCTAAGAAAGATTATACTGTGCAGTTCATTCTTCTTGCTGAACAAAGGCTTGTTGTCTGATTTTTACTTCATGTTCACATTACTCACAATCATATCACCCACAAATCCTCATGCTATCCAGTGATCATGCAATCATGCACCATAAATCAAAGTTCTTAAAAGGTAAAACAAAATCCTACCTTTATGTAGCCCCAAGAAACTGAGAGTAAATAGTTTGCCTCAGGCATTTTTGATTTTTTTCTCTACTACCAATCTAAGCTAATCAGTTCTTTGCTATCTGACACTGCAAAAGACTTCCAAGAATAAATATTCCTTCTTTCCTCTCCTAATTCTTTTTGCTGGTCTTCAGGTTCTCAGCAACTGTGTGCACAGGAGGCATAATGAAATGAAATCCAACCGCGTGGTCTTCCGATTGTATAAATGCCATTTGTGAAACTCCAAGCATTCAGAAGCAACGTTGAAGAGACATATTGTACGAGCTGAAGAAATTTCTGAAGAGCTAGGGATATGCATATTTCCTGAACACCAGGATTTAATGAATAATGTATGTCAAGATGCTCAGCTGCTCAAAGACTTGCTCTATCAACAGCTACCAAATAAGGACCTGAAGAGGAAGCCACAGACAGTGGCAGCAATCCCTCCCATAGAGCCATACTAGCAGCCAATAGTATGTCACCCTAAAACATATAAATCCGCAGGGCTGGTGTCATGATGTACGATAATCTCCCATTGGCTGATGCTGGGGACTCTCCTGGGCATGGGATATTCCTTTTTTCTTTTTTCGTTTTTTCAACAGCAAATGCGCTTTACTAATGGCATCCCTGCCTGCAGCATTCACATGCCATTCAAAAATAATTGGGCTAAGGTCTCGTCACTCCAGCAGCATTTACCAGTTTTCAATGGACGCACCATCCAAGCAGTTAAAATTAGTATTGTGCATATATCCATCTGGATTGCCTAGTGGGTTTAATTTTTCATATGGAAGAAAAGTATATTTTGAGGTGTTTTTTAGGGGGAAAAAACCCCAATGTAAATTGAGCTATCCGGTTTCTTGAGCAGTCTATGACGTACTTTTAACAATGAAAATTCTTTTGGCTTTTATGCCATTAAAAACTGCTCTACCTCAGAGTATTGGGCCAGGCTGCTACTTTCTAGTGCTTTTATATTTAAAGAGATAAAAGCAGTTATTATTAAGCTGAAGCAAGTCACGTGTCTTACAATTCTCAGTAAATGTTAACCTTCCATGGAGATGTAAGAAGTGAGATAATAAGAGTCCTCAAATTCTCACTGTATTTATTCAACTTTTGCTCTTTCTGCTTCAGCAGATTATTATAATCAATTACAGCTATACATCATTGAAAAAAAGAAGGGATTAATTGAAAGTGGAGGGTGTCAGTGAGCTGACTCAAGCATTAAATAAAAGATCCCACCATCTGCCACTCAGAGACCAAAACTTAAAAGGAGGAATACATAATGCCCACAGCAGGGGGGGTGCAACTAGATGATCTTTAAAGTCCCTTCCAACCCAAGCCATTCTATGATTCTGTGATTATCTTGCTCCACTCTGTGTAAGGCACATGCACTACTGCAGCAAATTTCTGAGTCTTTGTTGCGTCAAAAGAAGGGAGAGTTACCTAACACGACAATGGGCAAATGCCTAAGGACAAACTGAATGAGGTGCAGCGTTCAGCCTAATCCCACATTGCTGATTCACTGGAAGATGCTGACTGAGAATGGTCATAAGAGAGGTTTTGGCAGAAGTAGTCAGCAACACTAAGTGCTTCAAAGAGAATTGAACCTGTAAAAATCAATAGGGCAAAATATGATATCAACAAATTTCTTCTTTACAGGAGAGAAATTTAGAGCAATGTGACAACTGGATACAATCAACAGATCACCAGTACTTAAAGTATTTTCATGTGGAAGGCATCCTGTTTGCCTTAAAATAAATAATATAAAACATTTCTGACGCATTTTAATATGCACAGTTATAGTTGTTCTGGATCTATGAAGCTAGATGCATATAAAGCAATTAAGTTGTGAAAAAAAACCCTGGAGTTAATAAACACTCAACAAGACATTAAAGAAGTCAAAAGGTACCTCTAGAAAATATTTCTCCTGATTCTTCCAGCACAGCTTTGTAATGCTGAATATAATGCCTGTCTACATCTGTGTTCCATTGTCTTCTGATCACCCACAAGGGAGCACTGCTGCCACCTACCCAGCATCAACACAGAGCTGGAAATACGATGCCTGTCTTCAGGAAGCAATTTCAAGCATGACTTGGAAAATGGTAAAATAACAGTAATATACTTTTGGCTACTTTAGGAATGAAGCATGTGGGTGTGAAAGTTTGGTTGCAATAGGTAGTATGAGAAGACATAAGAAAGTCAAGTTTTAAATGTTTTCTCTTATTTTGCTGCTAAAGGCTGTTTCCTCATGAAATATTAACAACTCTTCCCAAAGAACTGTTCCCAAAAGAACTTGATTTAGATAAGGGATATTTAAAATGGCTGGTATGTAAATTACACCAGCTGTTTGGCATGTATTAAAAAATCATCAACTTTTTTTATTCCCCTCTAATGTATGAGACAAAGATACTGGGTTATAGTTGAATTACTGGGTTATAGTTGAATTTATTGAAGGATGGTGTTTATCAAGTTATTGGCTAGGTCATTTTGATATAAAAACATGAAAAAAACCATTTTCCTCCAATGTAAATATATGTTACAACAATTCACTCTAGCTGCATGTTAAGTATATTGATAATAGGAAATTACACCTGATACATTCTGCTTATTACTGACTTGTTTTATTTTTTCAAGACTCATAGTCTCTACCTCATAAAACTGCTGTAATGGAATTTAATTCACTGACTCAGAAAGCATGCCCCCTGACTTTGGCTATGTGTAGTAAAACCTTAGACATGGATAGTCAGGAAATTCACACTAGCTCTGATTTACAGAAATGATTTTTCTGGTCTTCCTCCCGAATTCCCAGATTGCAATGAGTAAATAATTAGCTTTAGAGGAGGTTATGGTGGATAGATGATATACCTAGAGGAATTCAAGATAAGAAAAACAAAATGTAGAGATTCTTGTTTTTATAAAAGAAGATAAAACATGGGACAAAAAGGGCATAATGACATTTTCTAAAATGAGTCCAATCAAGCAAAGTAAATGGAAATGGGAAAGGTGTAATTTGAAATTATAGTGAGTGAGTAATAAAATAACTGAGGGAAAAAAAAAAAGGAAGTTTTTAATGAGCACTGTTAAGTGTTTTGAAAGAATCAAGACAATGACCTTGAAAGGCAGAAAGATGATGAAGTCCCTTAATACCTTTAGCAAATGTTAGCTGTTATTTAATCACTGATTCTAGATAACTTTCTCCAAAGAGTAATAAAACAAGGTGACAGAGATCCCAGGAGCTGTGATGTTTAGCTTTAGCACACTTTTAAAGACTTTAAAAATGTTAATTTGTGCTAATTAAAATTTGCAAGCAGAATGGATGGGTAACTTCAGGCCACTTCATAAAACCCTGGTCCTGGGTATAATGACTGAAAAACTGAAATACACGTATTTCAGGTATTTGCTTGATACAGAACGGAGACATAGGAGTGTAATTAATACCAGTCAGTATCATTTATGTACGATGCAATTTTCTTGTACTGTTGTAGGGCATTTGATTTATTACTGTAAAATATTCTGCAACACCACTCCAAATTTTGAGAGAAGACACACTGAATGAGCTAAGAATCTGATAACAGACTCATTTTTAATTATATTAAACAGGTTGTCTTCATCTAATACAAGTGTTTTAAGCAAGGTTTTGCAAGAATTGAAACTGTTTTATGATACTGAATTTCTTCACTGGTGATCTGAAATTAAGTCACTACCATGAAGACTTCTACTGTGAAAATTTCCAGAGAAAAGAAAAGAAAACTGGGGAGAGGAGTGGTTCATGGGATAAACCATGAGGATGTGAAAGTCACCAGCAGCAGCCTCACTTGTTTAGAATGTCATTCATGTAAACTAAAGTTCATAGAATTTAACTGCAAAGATACCAGCAATAAGGAATATGGTTCATGACTAGGTAAACTACACTGAAGAAAGCAGGAAGTCTAAAGAGTTTGTAAAGCCACAACAAGGCGTTTCATAGTGATACTGTGACCTCCAAAAATCTGCATCTTCTGTGACTCTAAATAAGAAGAGAGAGGCTCTAAACATCTCATTCTGGCAACACAGGTGATGGAACAGTGCACACAGCTTTAGTGTATCTGTTTTCCTAATTGCTGTTGTGTGTATTGTGTAGGAGAAAAAACTTGCAAATGTTATTCATATGATGGAGAAAATGTTTTGCAATAAAAGAAAAACCTCAGTCTGTTTAACTTATAAGCCCACAGCTACAGTGGAGAATCATAAGAAAATAAGAAAACACAAGAAGAATCGTAAGACAGTAAGAAAACACAGCACACCAGACCTGATTCTCTAGCACCAAAGAAGCAAGAAGAAGCAATGGAAGGCAGCTAAAACTACCTCATACCAACTGAGCTGAAAACAACTCACACCACAAACGAGACATAGGGAAGATCAGTGGTATCCTAGGGTGCAGTAGGAAGAACACTGCCAGCAGTAATAGGGGTGTGATCCTGCTCCTCTACCCAGCCCCTTACCTGGAGTGCTGTTCCCAGTTCCGGGCTCCTCAGGAGCTCCTAGAACAGGTCCAGTAGAGGGAAAAGTAGAGGATTTAGGGACTGGAGCATCTCTTTTACAAGGAAAGGCTGAGGGAGCTGGGTGTGTTCAGCTTCAAGAAGAAAAGACTGAAAGGGGACCTCATCAACATCTATCAGTATCTGACAGGAGGGTGTTAACAGGATAGACCAGGCTCTTCTCAGAAGGGCTGAACAATTGGACAAGAGACAATGAGCAGAAACTGATTCAGAGAAAGTTCCCCCTGAACATGAGGAAGAACCTTACCATGTGAGTGACTGTGCACTGGAACAGATTGCCAGAGAGGTTGAGTAGTCTCCCTCTCAAGCACCATCTGGACTCAATCCCATGCAATGTGCTCCAGGAAGGTCCTGCTTGAGCAAGAAGGTGGGACCAGATGACCCACTATGGTCACTTCTAACCTTTTTCTCTGGTTCTGTGATTCAGTTGCAATATTTTCTGAACCATCACCTTTGTCCTTCCTTCCACAGATAAGTGATGGGTAATACAAAAATGTGCTTAGCTTTGAGGGAAGAACAGTGCTCTCAACTGCAACCCGTTGGATTGATTATTGAAGTTCCACTAAGAACATTTTTAGAGATGTCTGAACATCAATTCTGAATACAAGTGTGCTGGATGTAGTGCATATTGTTTAGTAAGCAGCAAAAAGTAAAGCATAGAGATAGGGAGCTAAGCATATCATCAGTTTTAGTTTTTAAGGTTGTATGCATTACAAACAAGAACAGATAGCCTGAAGAAATCTCATAAGCCAAATGTAGAGCCTGTCCAAAAAGATGAAAAAACAAGGCCCATGGCAGGTGGTTAGAACTAGATAATATTTAAGGTCCCTTCCAACCCAAATCTTTCTATGTTTCTATGATTTTTAGGCTGACCTTCACGCACCAGAGAACAGCAATAATCACCCACGTCAAATCCAACTCCTACTCATCACAAATGCAGCACTGTTTTCACAGTCTTAGCCAGTTCCATCTGTGAGTTATGCTGATATGTACACTACAAGAAAGCTTCTGCACAAAATGGAGAGTCTACTCAGCACTGGAAGACCACAGCAGAAAAGAATAGTCATTTCATCCAGCAAGAAAGAGCATGTGGACAGACTCAGCTTAGCCAAAACCTAGAGCGGGCCAAGAGGAAGCAGAAGGACAGCCAGAGAGAAGAAAACTAAACTGGATCAACCAGCCTCACCAAACTTCTCTGGGTTCCACACAAGACTCCCTGGCTAGAAGAGAAATTGTAGGATTTAAGTAAAAAGTCCCAAATAAACACTTAGTAATTCTACAAATATAAGAAGTTGTTTCAATTGCAGCAACCAGCTGCCACACCCAAAGCGAGCAGCAGGGATAGAGACAAAGCTGGGTGTCATAATGATATCAAAAGGAGATTAACTTCATTGGTGGCTGAGAACTGATGACCATAATTGGAACAAATCTCCAGTTCTTCTGAAGGAGTCTCAGTTTTAAGTATACTAATTGCAGCATGATTATACTGCTTTAAAAAGGTTTTCTTCTGTCTTTTAGAATTATATTTATTAAAAATTATGGAATAGCCTATGCTGTATCATTTTACAGATATTTTTATTTGGAATATACAATTCTTATGCATAAAATAGGAGAATTTTATGTTGCTAAACAGGCTGAGATGACGATGTTCTTCTGAACTATTTTAGGGGAAATATGCAGTAAAACCCAGGAGCTGAGCTGTTTACTAAAGAGTTAGGTTCCCTTATTATTTTAAATTTAAAAAAAAAAGAAAAAAAAATTAATACGTTCTGATAAGATACGTAATTCAGTGTTTGTATTTACTGCCCTCTAGTGATAATAAAAGCATTAGCTATGAATATGTAGGAACACTAGGCTTTTTCCAGATCATAAATGTCACAATGTGGTTCACTAATTTTCAACCATACCAGAGCAAGGTCTTTGCAGGTATTCTCTGCAGCTGCAGTATTTTCAATAGACACTCATGAGCAATTGCACAGGCAACAGAAATTACACCCTATTTCAACTCCTTATTTTGGGGACCACTGTCAATCCTTTAAGACACAATATATACTAATCATTCTCTTGAAAGTTTTCCACATAATAACAGAGTACATATGTATGTAATAGTCTCTACAACACCCTGCAGTAAAAGGAGTTTAATTTTAACAAATATGAAGCTATTTACAATATTCTGCTGTGTATTTATTTTCCCTTGAATCCGATCCTATCACAATTATGTAAATTACAAAGAAGCTACTGTTAAAAGCTAATTCAGATCATAGAAAAGTTGACCAAGGTGTGACAACATCTGCAGCTAAGACAGGAGATTTGAGGAGACAGAAAGTAATAAATAGTTCAGGTGGTTATTGCTCTGACAGAACATTGTCAACTGACAGAATCAATGACCCTAAAAGTGCAGAATCATATGAAAACCTTATTTCTATTTTTATATCTATATGCACTGTGCAATTAAATTAGCACCCCATAAGTATTTACCATAGCATACAGAAGTTTATGCCCACATTATGCATTTTTGCAGTTAGCTATATCTAAGAAACGTGCAAAGGGGTGTGATACTTCATTTAGAGACCTGCAATGGCACATTTATCCTAGGACTGATACAGCTATATCAGTACAAACTAAGCTTTACAGGGATTCCTATTTCATACAGAAAGTTGGTTTGCTATGTAAGAACAAACCCCAGTTTTTTAACAGGTATTGCTGGATTAATTTTACTTCTCCTGTAACATGGCATTCCTATTTTAATGATGTGTTCCCTCTGTAGACCTCACCAAAGTCAAGCTTTAACAGTTCATCAGAAATAATGCTGAATGGTTGTAATTTCATGCTAAAAGAAACAAGTTTTTCATCCATCTTTCTACAGCTGTGAAAAAAAAAAAAATCCCACAGACAAAAGCAGAGATTTGTGGCATATGAAGTGATTACTAACACTGCAACAAGCTCAGTACAGCTCTCATAAACATGCCTTAGCAAATTCCCAGAAATCACACACTGTAGATACCAACATTCTGAAAGCAAACTGCAAGTTGTTTCATGTAATTTTGTTGGTTCACGCTCCAGTTCTTATTAAACCATGGCTGTTATATTTCTTATTAAGGTGCATGTGATAGCATCATTGTTCTTTCAAGGAAGGTTATTCACTAACTAATACTCATTTCAAGGTGTCCTTCATACCTTTCATTTGATTACTTATTTAGGGGCTATAAATGTGCTCTGCACCTATGGAGATCCACAAAATAATGAACATCTATTCAACTGGAGCAAAAGAAAAAACTAGTCTCATCCATTACACCCTTGTCTCATGCATAGAGGGAAACAAAACAAAAATTTCATGCTTGTTTTTTTGTGTAAGTGAGCATTTCACCTGAATGCCTCTAGGTCAAATTAAGCAAACAATCACAAAACCCAAGTGGTTTCCAGTCCCACAGTCAGGTGTACTGTGAGGTTGTTTTATAAGTCCACATGAGAGAGATGGAGACAAGATAACATAACCAGGCCAAAGGCAGCTCTGTATTTTCCTGAATAGCATACTTATTACCTCTGTGATTTAAGTCACTCTCACAAGAAGTCTCAGTATTTGCATGAGGAAGTTTGTGGTATACCCATGTTTCCTTGCTCCTTGTCTGTTGATACCGGTGACTTCCTCTGACCTTAGTCACCGAAACTGAGTGCCTTTTGGGGCTCTGCCTTCTCGTGTGGTGGTGACAGTGCACGCCGGGTGCTGCTGCGTTCAGGTCACGCGGACCTGTTTCTCTGCTCCCTTGCCCGGTGCTCAGTCCATCGGCCAAGGGTGGCTGCACACACAGCCAGGGCTCAGCAGGTTCAGACCAGGCCGTGCCGGGAGATGCTGGCCAAGGGCTGGTAAGAGCAAGTGACGCACCCACGCATGGTGGCAAACACTCCTCACTGTCCCGAGTCACCACGGCCCCGCTGTGGTTCTTCTGTGAGTGCAGACCTGCAGCATCACTCTGCCCCGAGGGTGTTTTGCTCCTTCCTACTCCACAGTGTGGGTTGTTGTGAGACAGAGGTATTAACCCAGAGCCATTCTTGTGCTACAAGGCTGACACCTTGCCAGCTCAGAGCCCATACAGCCAGAAGTCCTCCCAAATATGGCCAGTTTTGCACTAGGTGTTAGCTAAGAGAGACACAACTCACACAACTCCTATATCTATTAGTCTTCAAGACAGTCATCACAACAGTAGAAATTTTTTTGTAGGAGCCCTCATACCTGCATGAATTTTGCTTCTTTTTATGAAGCTAACACCAGAGCAAGCACCATGACTATTTCAAGTCACACATACTTACGAGTATAAACTTATGCATTTCTCATTAACATTGTAGAAATGGATTTTAGGTGAGAGGAACCCGTTTAGCCATCTTCAACAGCTTTTTTTGAAACAGGGTTTTTTTCAACATTTTTGCATTATTCACAACTGACTGTTAAAATGTAGAAAATACTTTTAAGCAAATTTTTCTAGAAGAATAAGTGTTGTTCCTGAGAAACCTCAGTTTGACAATAAATTCATATTTACAAGTAAACAGTTTTATAGTTAAATCAATATTTTCTTTGAAAATATTCAAATGTGGCTTATATTTAGCATTTTCCACTATGCACTGTAACACGATACAGTAATCCCATTTTGCAAACATGGCTTTTAGCCATGGTTTATAACCAGTTAATATTTTGTACTCAACAATCACTAAAAATACATTTGTAACAAATTAATTAATATACTTTAGCTTTGATAATTTAGTTCACTTATGAGCTTACATAGCACAGAAAAGCCTTAAAGAAAATTTCATTTAAAATGAAAAACCTCTGTTTAATCAATGATAACCCATCAATGATAACTTCTTTTCAGAACACTAAACAAATGAACCTGGCCATTCATACAAAATTTGAAATGAAAGGTAAATTAAAAAACATGAAAGTAACATCTCCTACTGTAAACTGATTCGACACCACTAACCAAAGTACATTAGATTGAGGTATATTCTCTGATGAACTTGCAATATGGACACAAAATACACAGACATTATTCAAGTAAAAATATTTTTTCTATTAACCTTTCATTATTACTAGGTATTTTATCAAAAAACAAGGCATTTTTCATATTTCAGTCCTCTTAAATACATACTTTTATGTCTCTATAAAAATCATCCCTAATTTGAAAAACATCTTAAAATCAAGCAAAACCCATAAAGGCTAAATAATATGGCGTCATCATCTTTGGCTCACATTTTAATTTGATAAAAAAAGAAAGAAGCTGGGAAACTTTGTCTAATTTTGTCCATTTATGTACAATACTTGGAGTAGCTTGAAAAGCTTTGAGCAGCACACAAAACACTAGTAAGATGAAGAAAAACATCAACCTATCCAGTTACATGGGCACACACACACAAGCCCCCTTTTGCCATGTTAAAAATGCTCTTTGCCTGCCTCTACTTAAGCTTTCTCCATTCTTCTAAAGAAGCTCCTGTTTAACAGCTGATTCTACCAACTCTTTATCAAAGTGACAACAATGATAAATAAAGCCAGCTTTGGGCTCCATTCCCAGCCTGATGAAATAAATGTGAAGTCTCTCACAAGCTCCAGCAAGTTGAATTCGCACAAAGTGTTCGAATGTCCCAGGCAACAGGAATGATGCATCCTCCTGGTGCATCCTCCCAGTCCTTCCCACCCCTGTCCAATGCCATCTTTTGTTCAACCTCCAAACCAGAGAAAAAAACTGAAAGAGTGTAATAAATGCAGTTCATCTGTACAGGACTGTTAAGTTACCCAGGGAGTTTATGTCTCGTCTACGGCAAATTCCATTCAAAATGAGATGTAATATTTGATAACTTCAGTGAATATTTTTTTCATATTCACTTTGCAAGATTGATATGTCTATTCTGTTAAATTACTGTTTAATTTACTGCTACACATGTAAAAATCATAATCCTAGCTTTTAAAAACAAAACATGTTTCTCATTTTCAGACTGCTTTCTCTGTGTGAGAAACATGGTGAGAATTCCCAATATTACCCAGTCCAGTGCAAGCATAACACATACTTTTCATGACTAGAATGAGGATTTGCCTTGGCTATTGCCTACTGTACCACTATATTAGTCACCTCATATTAAAATATTAGCATAAATTATTAATACTAATTAAAGTTCCAGGCGTTGATTAGAAAAATTCCTGAGAGGAAAAGGACTATGAAGAAATGCAGAGCTATTTGTCCAAGTCTGCAAACAGACTCCTCAAAGAACCCCTGGTAGTCAAAAAGTACAAGTCAAAATGGATGTTATCCTTCCAGTGCTGCTACTTGTGAGCCCATCAGCAACACTCAGCAGACACAGCACAGGTCAGTGTGACTCTCACCATTCCACAAAATTATATGCAACACCAAAGGTAAGACACCACCACTTGGCAGGATGTGTGTTGAAAAAGACACACTGGAGAAGAAAAAGGTTTATATAGAGCATGCTATTTTACAATAGCCAAGACACTGTAGAAGGAAACAAAGAAAGAAAAACAAATCCCATAGAACTCTTCCCTCAAGAGGAATTAAGGCACAGTTTCATGTTTAGCCACACCATCGAAATGACAGGGTGTAATAAGATTTAAAACTCAGTATCTGTCCTCTCATTCTGCCTGTGATCAGACAGGAAGCTTTAGTTTTCTACATCCAGGACATTTTTCAAACTCTGATAACAATTTCAAGAACAAGCCAAAACTGCCTATGTACAGTAGCATGTTTTTATTAATACCACATCTATACAATCTAAAAGATAAATGAGAACAGGAGCAGTATCTAGCTGAAAAGACAAAACACTTACCGCAACACAGTTATCAAACTCTTTCTCTTCCTGCAGATTTGTTTTATCTCAACAGCATAGTTTTATTTTGTATTATCATTCCTATAACCTATCTATCTTTCACAGGCCTGTGAAAAACAGATCAAATTACAGATGTGTATTCCTGACTTTAAAAAAAAAAAAAATTATTATGTTTAGGCCCCAAATGCCAAGATTCGTTTCTGCACAAATTTTTTAGAGCACTTTATCATCTTGTATTTAAAATTTAGCTGCTTCATTTTTAAAAGAGTGGTATGTACTGAAAGTTGTGCTAGGAATACCAAGCTCTGACTACATATCAAAAAATTCATCATCCTGAAACCTTTACAACAACAACCAAAAAGAGCTGCAGAAAATCCATGACAGCTAGAAAATGCACATATTTGTCTTTACTGACAATAAAAAAGGGAGAAAAAACAACTACCAAATTTTGAAATGCAATCTTACCTGGGTCTAGTATTCAGGCACACAAATCTTTGGTCATGCTTCAGAGTACAGTAAAAATACAGTAATTTTACTGCGAAATCTGGATGTTGGGCTGTAAAGTTTGTGTAGCCAAACAGATATTCTGTGATTTGTCAAATAATTCAACACACTAACAATTATATGACTAAACATTCTCATAAGTTTTCCAGCTAAAGTTTCCATTACAAGCAAAAAATAATTAATTTAAAGGCATTCTTAGATATTTAATTTCATTTTTTGGTTTTGTAAAGCTGTTTTCTTGCAAGCAGTGTATAACAAAAAACCTCTGACAGGCAGACACAGAATAGTTTTGTAAAAGCAGCAAGGATACTTCCCGGCTTCTTGCTGAGACACAATTGCCTACATTTACTACAAAACGGCACCCTCATCTCTGCTTGTTGCT
Source organism: Vireo altiloquus (assembly GCA_013396875.1). Classification (NCBI taxonomy): domain Eukaryota; kingdom Metazoa; phylum Chordata; class Aves; order Passeriformes; family Vireonidae; genus Vireo; species Vireo altiloquus. The sequence goes on from VZRF01011442.1 coordinate 40,549, forward strand.
TTGGCCACACCATAGGTCAGGCTTGCACTTTTTTCCCCCAGACCTGTTTGCTTAGGACAGACCTAAGCGCTTCCTATCAAGGTGCCTGGATCAGCAGGGCGAGAGCATTCACAGCAGCAGCAGGAGCAGGAGCCGGCACCCTCTGCCGAGGAGATCAGCAAGCAGCAGAGGGCAGAAATGCAGAGGAATCCGAGCACTCTCCCTGCAACACCAAACACAAGGGCTGCTTCGACACACGTTACATCTCACACAAAAAAATGCACCCGGATTAGGCTGCAGAAGAACTTTTAAGCTCCAGTTCTCTGTGGCAGCAAAAGCTGAACAGGGGTGAGCTAAAGCTGAGAAGGAAGAATCATAGAGAACTACAGGTTTGGAAAGCAAAAGAAACACTTCATTTTGCAAGGTCTCAAGTATCTGTCTCCCTGGTTCTGAGATGCTGCTATTGAACCTCAAAGAAGTGAGCAGTTTAATTCAAATAACAAGAGCTCAGTAAAGAAACATCCTTAAAAACATGCTCACCATTAACCTTCAAATGTAATTATTTTATAGCCCATTTCATTCATTTCAGCTACCAAACCAAAAATATTGTTTCATGTGTACTTGTAGAGGAAGTCCCTTTGTGCATGGAGAAAACATGGCCAAAACCAAAGCTTTGGCAACTTTCATGGTTTCCATGCATCACTTTTAATGTATCAGGGCTTACCCACTGTATAGGAGGTAATAAAGTCACCAATGCCACTGTTGTGGCCATAAAGCTTACCAACAATAGGCTAGAATCACACAACTGCTGACATACTCAACAACACCAACCACCTGCAAAGCCAGAAATATTACACCTCCAAAATCATTTGCAGAAGCACAAAACAACTTTACTTTTTTTAAAAAAAGTTACCAAATCTTTAAAAACACAAATTCAAATATTCCTTGCATTTACTGTCATTACTTATCGCAGTGCCAAAAAAGCTTGGCAAACACATTAACTACTCAAAACATTGTTACATACGGAAAAAAGTTTGTTTTCTAGTCTGTCTTGGCTGCTATACTCAGCAAGAGATGCTCAGGCCCAAAATGTCTATCCAGCAGCCCCACTTTTTAGTTGTTTCTCTTCCATAAACTCTTTTATTACTCTGTTAGTGAAAGAGCACTATCCTGCTATTTCCTTTTTTTTTAATTTCTCTAAAGTCTACCACGCTTTCTCCTTATTGGAGTTGCACTACTTTTTCCATGCCCCAGGGATGAAGTTTGTAGAAATTGTGCTAAAGAGCATAAACTAAATGTAACCTAGGTTGTTTTACCCTTTCTTTGTTCTGATTAGTTGCAAAAACAATCAACTGCTTCCTTATGTCAGCAAGTACACATGAATCACATCCTCGCTTATTAAAAACCGCTCTTGATTTGGATGACCCTTTAAAGCATCAAAGGTGGGGGTAATATGTTCTGAAAAGTCATTGTTTCCACACAAAATAATCCTTCAGTTTACATTTTACAATGCTCAGTATAAACCACTACAATGGGAAAGAGTAGGAAAAGATATCTGACACTTTCATATTTAGTCCCTGCAACTAAAATAACTTTTTAAGTAACAACTGGTGCAGTAGTTCTGAATCTATTGACAGGTATCAGTACAGGATAAGAGAACCATATTTTATTATAAAACTCTACCCACCAATTCAGAGTTCTCTTCTTAAAAGCTGATTTGTGGTAACTAAAACATCATTATTGTTATTCATTTTACTCTTAGTCATTAGAAAAAGACATCTCTCTGTAATTCTAGATCACAAAAAAACATGTTTATGAAAATATTAATCTCAGCTGGCAGTGTGAGATTTTGTGTAACCCTGGGTAAAACTACTGCATTAAGGCTGTACAGTCAACCTCGAACACAAATCAGATAACCTGGTTTAAATAAATTAATGCCTGCTTTTACAGGTCCTCTAAATCATGTAAACTAATTCAATTAAAAACCACATGTCCTTATATCCATCAAAAAATACTCCTGGAATTATGTATCTGGGGAATATGACTGATGTAGTGGAATGGTTAGGAGGTTGCAGTTAACCATTTCCTGCAAGGCTTGGCTCTGCATTCCAGAATGAAATGAACATTAACTTCATATGGCAAAACCCAGCAGCCTTTCTTACAGCAATTCTGAGTGGAAGTTTAGTTGACGGTATTGTCTTGCTGTAGGATCTTATATAAGTATTCAACCAGCCCATTTTCATTATCTGGTCATATATTAGTGGACTACAACTTAATAAAAGCAGCAAGCTTTTAATAAATTTTGCTTCTAGAGAATCTTGTTAGCAGCAGCCCCTGCACATTAGCTTGATTCCGTGTTGCTCCACTGCTGGTGACTGGAGATGGTACTACTGTCTGTGCAGTTCCTTTTCAACAACTGGAGCAGGCAAACAGAGAGAACAAGAGGCAGAACTTGTCCTAGCACAGCAATGTCTCCCTTGGCTGCAGATCCAGATGAAGCAGCAGTGCCCTGCTGCAGCACATCGTGCCCACCAGGCACATAACAGGGCAGCCACAGGGCAGGCTCACCTCTGACCTGCTCAGAGGTGAACAAGCTCAAGAGGCAGGTGCTGGCCATCACCCTGCTCACCTGGTTTCAAGGCAGGATGAGTAGCAGCATTTTTACATCATGCCCTAACTTGCCTAGATTCAGTTTTGCAGCTCACTGGGAGACCAACTGGGATCAACTTCTACTAAGATAAGCTTTATTAAAAAAACAAAAACAAACAAACAAACAAACACAGACCAGGAAATATCCATCCACAATATACTTAATCCTGCAATGAGTTTCCTAATATGGAAAGTTTTATCACATGATACAAAAACCCCTGCTAACATAACTGAAACAGGAGAAGAGTTTCTTAGTACAGAGTTTCTTATGACACAAAGTCTGTAGTGACATTTCAGCAAATACAACATTCGTTGTACCAAAATGTCATATAATAGTGGAAGCTGCCTCTTACTGGAAGCACAAAATTGATTAAAAAAAAAAAAAAAGAATGGGCACTACTTTCCTAAATGCCTCATATGTGATGGTCTAACATTGACTAAAGCAGCACCCTACCACAAATACAATGCCAGAATTCTTGGCTCTAAATACTGTAATAACAACGAGCAACAAGTATTTAGATAGCTCTCATACCTTTCAGTTGTCATGAATACTACCTTATATTACTATGAAGGAAGTTATTAGATACTCATACCCATGAAGTACCATTCCAAGTAAGAGATTTGAAAAAAAAAATTTTTTTTGTAAAGGCTAAAAAAGGCAAAATGATGTCTGCATTTTAACTAAATAGTTCAGCTCCTGGAAAAAATTCATAATTTTAAAGTCTGTTATTATGGTGGTTGAAAATAATGTTATTTTCCCACATTAAACTCTAGTTATTTACTCTGTAACATTTCGCCTGTATTTTTCTGTCCCATTATGCTAAAGGAAAGAATCTTTCATACTGCAGCATTTCCTATAATTAAAGAGGCTACAAAAAAGGTCTGTTTGTATGTTGGCATGGACCATTTGTTTATATTTATGGAAAAAATTATCACGTTATTAGGGACTGGGAAGCTCGGTAATCTTAGAAGCAGCTAAAAAGCTGAAAAGTGTTAAATAATAGCTACCCTCAGAGAAGCATAATGCTTCTTACACATCTCTTACATCCAGGACCTTTCAAAAAGTAGTGAATGAGAGATGCAAAAACCTATTTTTCCTCTAAAATTTAACATAAAGACTGAATCTGTGAGATTAAGAGTTCGTATCTTGTTTTTGAGCCTTGAAATGCCAGTGTTCTTTTTATCACTTGTTACGTCTATGAACTCTAGGCTCCTTTCCACTGGTGCAGAGCACGATAGCCTGTGCTGGATACTTCTGTTAGAGAAGAGCCCCAAAAAAAAGTGGAAGGGGCTCACCACACAACAGATTTAAGATGTTTTGAAATCACAATGGCCCGAGGAGGTACATGATTGCTGTCATGTACCCACACAAGGAATAAGGGCTGCTTACAATTCAGTTGCCTTGAGCCTCACCCACCATATTTACTTCACTATCCAAGCAGAAAAACTATGTTTCATGATTTTTCTCATTTGGCAGCAACCCCATAACCCCTATGGAAGCAGCTGGATTTGCTCAGAAGAGATTCCAGCCACAGCTGAAGTGGCACCCTACTCCATCCACTTGTTTCTGAGGAGATGGAGGTGTCCATAAATGATAAGGAGCGGCTGGTGCAAACCACCTGCGGGAAAGCAAGTTTCACCCTTTATCTTGCTGCAGCACATCCTTGTGCAATACAGGAAGCAAAGTGCTATCTCCTTTTATTTTTCTATATATACATTTTTGTACACCTCACTCATCACGGCAGTTACCCGAGGGCAAGTCTGCTGCTCTCCAGAAGCATGAGTAGTCTTACATGAGAGCAATAAAATTGTGTTCAGAAAACGGCACTCTAGCCCAGAGGTCTTAAAATCCTTTCAGGCTGGGTTCAGTGAATGGAAAACGAGTAGTGTTCCTAGAAAACCAGTCCTTCCTTACCTCCACAAAACTCTTGCCCTTTTCTTTTGTTGTAAAGTACAAAAAAACTGGGGGAGCCACACAAGTATGCTTTAATTAAAATTCAGGCTTACCACTTATCAGTATACCTTTACTTTGTCACTGTACAAACTGAAATCTTTAATGAATAAAAATTTTCCTGATGGTGCACTGAACAAGCATTTTCTTGCTAACAACTGCCCCTTAATCTTTATCACAAGCAGCACTCTAAAGAGCAAACAAGAACCTCAGATTTTCTTAGAGAGATCTGAGAATTTAAGACCCAATTAAACTATCATGTCAGCCAGCCAAGCACAATGGCATTGCCAGACATTATATAAGAGAACCATCACATAACAAGCCCCATATTTACCCATGAAAATAACAAATTTCTTTTCTACTGCTAAGTTTACAGCACCTATTATGTGCCGTAGCTGCAACCCAAGTGAATGACTGCTGTTTAAATCCTCTTAAGTGGATATAACATTATCTTGTCCCTTAACTGGAAACAGGTCAATCTAACCAGTGGCTGTGACAATTTTACTCTGGCTGAGCCTCCACATTTGGAAAAGGCATTGCAAAAAAATCATGCTCTTACATACAAAAGGTAATTTCTGAAGACAAGCTCCTTACTGTGCCATGAACCTTACCCCAAAGCTGGAAGCAAGAATACAAAGAAGACAACGCTAAAATCTAGCCTGTTAACAAAAAAGACACAGTCACGTCCACTAGTTCCAGACACAGCCTTTCTAGGACCTTACAAAAGTACTGGCTACCAGAGCACTTAAGCTTTTTCACAGAATAAGACAAAGATAAAACAGATGGATTGACTAAATCAGGAGTCAGAGCCTGTCATCAGCTCCATTTATTCTGGGCCTGGGTAAACTCAGAGAGCTACTGTCAGCCTGGGCTAACACAATAATGCATCTCTCCATTCAGTGGGGGCTTTTGTGAAGAACTTCCAGGGGGCTAGAGGCATCTTCTGGCCCTGCTTTTTTCACCTCAGCGAGGATCATGCTGGAATGCTGGCAACAGGTCTTTCTTGGGAAAACACAATGAAGGTAACGCAGCACCTCTGTTTGAAGAATTTTTGGGTTTATACATGGTCCATTATTTGACCTAAGTAATAAATTTAGCCTCACTCTTTCCCCAGATATTATGTTATCTCCCCATTGCCTATGTGAGCTTTTTAGTGATGGAAAGATGAAAGGAAAAATACTTTTTAGCAGCAAGAAAATGTGATTATAAACCAGCTCAAATTGGCAGAGGAGGGAACGTAAAAAAAAAGTGTTACTGAACAGATTTCAAGTTGCCCTCAAGTATCATTTTGGTTTATATTAAACAATTACAGGTAGGTCATTTTTTAAAATAAAGTATAATTAAGATTATTATTTGAATATACCTAGTGGGTGACAAGGACTATAAATATAAACCCTGTGTTACATTAGGGCAGTTTTTGGACATTAGCTGGTTGATAACATAAATGCTTTGGGTATTTTAAAATCACTGAAAAAAATCTCAAAAAGATTTTTTTAAAAGTAACTAGCACTAGTAACTGTCTGTAAATAGGCTTCTACTCTAGTCTGTAAGCATTTTCACATACTGGTATACAAACTGGACAATTACATGTCCATACTTAAAAAGGAGGTTCATAGTTAGCATGGTCCTACTAAATGAAATCAAAAATTTCTCAGCTCTGATACCTAAAAGAGATTCCTGTAGAAAGGGTATTCACTTACATTTGTAGGGGGAAAGAAGTACCATATGAATGACATCTTCTAAACTCTCGCCCTTTACCAGTTACTAGCAAACCCTGCAAAAAAACATCACCTGCAGGAGAGAAAAAGCTGAAACAAAAATGACACATTCTGAAACTTTTCCCATGTCTAAGTTCAGATTTTTAGCAAGAGCAACAAACAAGACATGCTTGCAAAATCATGATTATAGAAATGAAAATACACTTTTGCAAACAAGTTTCATTATACATACTCCTCCACGTTTGACTAATCTACAAATAATGCTGTCTAAGAGAAAGCAGTTGCTACATCTTTATTACTGGAATTTTTAATTTGTGTATTGTCTATCACAGAATAACTCTCAGATCCAGAATCAGAACCATAAACCAGGTAGTGCAAAACTGCGTACTGGAAGACAGTTCTTTTCCAGAGAACTTAACATCTATTAAATTTTGCTTTAATCTTATTTAGCAGAAAAAAAAACCAAAAAAAAACCAACCAAACCAGGGTGCTACTCATTAAAAAAAAGAAAACTATTAAAAAGGAAAAAAGAAAAAATCTTCACTCTGCAACTTAGAAATTTTTAAAATATCATTTGCTTGTATATGTGCATCAAAATACCTGAATCTAAGGTTAGAAAGCACAATCAACAAGCTAGTAGCCTCCTAAACCCTATATTTTTTAGGAGATATTACTCACAATTCAGTTTAGCAAGAAGTGATATAGGTTAGCATCTGTGGAAATCAGAACAGTTAAACAGAGACATCTAATTGTGCCTTGGGATCCTATCTTTAATGACCCAGATTTGTAAACTATTTCCTAAAATTAATTTATATCTGCTCAAGAAAGCATTACTCAAAAACCACAACAATACTACAGTCCACTGATGTTACGCAATATTAACGGTACATGATACAGAAAACCAGAAATGGTTCTCCAAAAATGAAAGACATTTCCATCAATTTTCCAAATTTAAGGTGCTGATTTTTTTTTTCTTTTTTTTTTCTTTTTTTTTTTTCTTTTTTTTGCTTTGTAGCCTTTCAAGACTTCAAAGGGTTTCTAGAGGAGGACGAAGATGACAAACTTCTTGTGCTTTTAAAAAGCTGGTTTTCTCTTGCTAGTACCCAATTTCAGAAGCTGGCAATTTAAGTAAACACCAAGTACCGTAAGATTCATAATAACACAATGATAAGTGACAATACAACTACATACTATGTCCTTTGGAAATCACATTGATTTACAAACTATGACTATGGTTGCACGAGAGATCTATTCATCAGTTACTTCACATTCAAGGGCTGCAGGCATTTGGAAAACTTTCCATCACAGGCTGGGAAATGGGAAATCATCTGGATATTACAGTCATACTGATGTAATGTAGGCAGCCAAGCATCATAGCTGGCTTCCTACAGAACAGACCTACAGCATGTTTTCAAAGTTTTTAGGTAACACTTAGTCCCACAACATGCCGGGGCTCACCCACAGGTTGTGGATAGCACCCTGTCACTACTGCTTTAATCAATTTTAAGCAGGGACAAGAAGGATCTTATGTATCTGCGTCATTCCACTTTCTGTCATCCAAAGCTGTGAGCTGGCACGTCATAGACTACTGCTAATTGAGCGTGAGGTGCATCTAAACAAAATAAATACCCCTGGATTGGGATACACTAATGCTAGTCCTACGCAAGCATTACAACAGCAAAGGGATTCCAAACAGATGAAGCCAACAGTTCAGACTGTCAACTCACTGCACAGAGAGGGGCTGGATTTAAGACCTACTTCCTGGACTCCTCCAAGCATTCAAGACACAAAATACTGATTCTACTCTGGTTTTTTTCCCCTCTACCATGGCAGCCTTTCCACAATGGGCAAAAGTTCTTACCTAGTGCAGAATTCAATTCTTATTGCCACCCCTTATGTCTTGCATGTGTTAAGTACATAAGGAAAACTAATACTGATGTAATTCTCTTACATACAAAATAGAAGAGGGGAAAAAAAAACCCTCACCAACAATCAGTCAGTCTTGTGGGTTAGTTCTTCAAGAAACCCAGACAACAACAAAGAGATAAAGTGAGAAACTATGTTCTTCTGTACCAACAACATTCCTTTTCCTGACTTTCTCATTTGATTTTACAGGACGTACTCTTCGGATAGAGGACAGAGTACTCTTGCATGTTCATTTCTGTACTGAAGTCTATGTTCTCAGCCTTGAGCAGAGTTTTTCTACTTCGGTTTCTCAATAAGCTAAAATACTATAATTTACATATATACCACACTGAGAGGTCACAGTTTGCAGTTATATTACAATGGGAGGTATTGCATAAATGTTGGACATGTTTCAGTAAACAGAAGCAAAATTATTCTTTACAACAACCTGCTGTAAACCTGAAATGAAAATTTTCTCCCACTACTGTATGGGCTTATTGGTTTATATTCAAGATTGTTCACATGATGGTTAGTGGCACAGATTTACTATTTAAATTTCTTAACAAACAAAACAAAAAACTCCCAAATGAACACTGAAAGATGACACAAGTTTGTACAAGGGGGTAGATTTCCAAAAAAAGATTTAAAATGCTTACTAATTCAAACAAACACAAACAAAACATACTATCAGACACAGTAGCACCTCTGAATCTACTTCTAGATGTAAAATCACTTGTAAAATTTTATTTTAAAAATGTCCTCTTTCTGCACAAATCTGAATATACTTGGCAAAACTTAAAAAATATTGATTGCAATTAATTTTACCTTATTCTAAAAACAACTTGCCGTCACTGTTCATTAAATACACTGCATATCTTATACATTATATGGAGTAAAGAAATAAATACTTGAAGAAAATGCAGCATTTTGTGAAAGAATGGTTATACAGACATGACAATTCAGGAGACCAACAGGTGTTCAAACTTAGTAGCAAGGAAAGACCAGGTTGCATGTGTGGGTCTGATCTCTCTCCCTTTGGTAACAAAGTCTCTAGATTCATATAGTGCTGAAACAGCCTCAGAAACTCTTGACTTTGTAACTCACCGATGCATAAACAATAGGTACTGAGTAATAAGATCTTTCAGTTGCAATAAAAACTGAAAATGCAGTTCTGAGAATTAGAGTAACGCCAGGCAGGTAACTCTTAAAACAGTGATCGAATTGGTGCTAAGAGTCTCTAAAACCAAGAAAAGCACAGGGGATATTATGCTGTGGGATTAAACTGCACAAGTGTAATAATACTGACATGCATAATCATATCTGACATGCAGGCACACTTGAACAGCAACTTAAAAACAGTCAATAACAAACAGCAGATACTTGGTAAGAGCAGTCAAAGCAAGACAGTAGAATATTAAAAAAGCATAAACTGACAAAAAAACAACGATTTGCCAGCTTAAAGAAATTATTACTTACAACTTAAGTGGCTAAAAGGTGCTAAGATATCATCAGCTGCTTTTGCAGACATTAGAGATAGAAAACTAGCCTATTCAATTAAAGCTTCCTTCTTGTTTCTAATTGTACATGTTGCTTTTCAAGTACTCAGTCGATGAAAAATATAAAAATAAATTTTGAAGCAAAAGCAGTTTTATTAATTCACCTTAAAAAAACAAACTCCAGAAATGTACCTGCATATTCTTTGCAAACCAAAACCAGGAAAGAAAGTTTACTTATGAATGAAGGATGTGGAGACTCAATTTCAAATTGCAAAGCCAAAGCACATACAGACCATAGCAGACCCCGGCACAGAGTTCCCAGATACTGCGAATCCTCAGCTTCCAGGATAAGAAGGAAGTGCGCACCCTGTTGCAGAAGCACACCTCTGGATGTAGGTGTCTGTTGTGATGGCACTTTGGTTGAGAGTGTGTTCTTTTATAACAAATAGCGTTATGAGAGCTGTCATCATCATTGTTTACAAAGAGAATCCACCATACAGCTCCCCTGGGCTCAAGAACTATCTTTATCACCTTTCATGCTACTTTCTACATCGTTTCTAGGAAAGATCCCTAATTCTGTAAGGGGTTCTGTGAAAAGAAGGAGCAGCTAAAGAGATTGTTGCCAGCAGCCCTGAACAATCTCTTTTTGTTTTTAAACTGACACACACAAGAAAACAGCGTAGCTTTACAAGACCTGCATCACTTTCACAACTTGTACAGCAATTTAAAAGAACGGTGTAAAAAACCACAACGGAAGCCGCTCCTGCTCCCAAACCCGCGTGCGGACACTGCTTGCCCACTCAAAGTTTCTCGGCCCGGGGCCGCTCCGGCGCCCTGGCCCCTCCGGCCGCCCCCGACCCTGCGCAGCCCCGGCTGCCGCGACCCCCGGCCCGCAGCGGGAGCGGGGCGGCGGGGCCGAGCCCGAGGGCTCCTACCTTGTTCGAGGCCATTTCGCTGACGGAGTGCCTGGTCTGCAGGG
>VZRF01011442.1:51392-67821 GCA_013396875.1 Vireo altiloquus
CTGCCCGGTGCCGGGACACGGGCGCTGCTCCCTCATGCTGCCGGCGCGGGCGGCGGCTCTGCCCCAACGCGGGGCCGCGCTCTGCCGAGCCACCGGCGCGGCGCGGGCAACAAACTTGGGTGCTGCCGGGCTCGCCCCTCGCCTCGGCTCCGCCGCCCGCCCCGGGGCCGCTGCCGCCCGCAGCGCCGNTCCCTCTCCTTCTCTTACCTATCCACCGCGGCACCGACAGAAGTTAACGGGTTAACCTTTATAGAAGCGTGGGGAAAGGTGTAAGAGCACATGTGAGTGCTTCGAACAGCGCCGGCCCGCCGAAGCACCTGCTGTCAAAGGAGTGCTCAGATAACTGCAGCCCTGTNTTTTGGAACTGGACACAGGAACACAGTATGGGCAATGAACCCAATAACGGTATAGAGAACCACGCTTTAACCAAAATTGCTCAATATTCAATTGGAACTAACTGTCTTGAAGTTTCAGTTACAGACAGGAAGACATATCCTTCTTCAACAACTCCCCCATCTGTCAGTATTCAAATAATTTCGGAAAAATAATCCTATATAAAGAGTGCAAGCCTCACCTACCAAGCCTGGCTCTTTTATATTCTAATGTGGATCTGAATGCAAGAATGCTTCTCCACACGGAATGCACAGCTGAATGAGTTTTAGCCCAGGTGTCCTGTCTTCCTAGCTGTGTGTCTGAAACATCAAGTTTTTAAACTGCTGGTGTGGACACATCTAGATCAGCTACATGGAAACATGACTCTGAGGCAGAGAAATGTTTCTTTGGTGGGCTTGTTATGGACATCTATAACATCTCCTTTGACTAGTTTCATATCTGAACATCTCCCATATCTTGTTTCACATCAAATTAACCTTACTTTCAAATTGTCAGACAAGCAAAAAATCAGAAAAACAAGTTAACTAAAGCTCCTTTTCAAATAAAACACCCCAGCATGGATTACTGCCAAATAGCTCAGTGCATTACTGTACAACATCCTGGATACTTGACTTGTATCTTTTTATGCTTCTGAACACATGGACAGAAACTTCAAGTACCATCACAACTTTTGAACTCCATATACTTGTGGCTATTGCAAAAACACCTCACAATTTTGAATAATGTTCACTTACATCTGGAAAAAAAAAGGTAATGCAAGGAGTTTGAATTGAGATTAATTGGCAAAACCATTTAAGGAAAATTTTGCAGTGCTTGCCACTTCAGTAAACACATTAACCAACACTCAGCAAAAAAACATCCCCATTAAACTGTAAACACTGTCATTCAGATGCATACTTACTACAAATGCTATCTCATCCAAGGGAATTCCCTGGCCAATAAAGTCAGAATTTCCAGCCTATTTGTCTATCAGAAGAGAATCCGTGACATTCTATAATACAACAGACATCACAGCTCACTAGTTCTTGAACACAATAAAACAAATTTGTATGCTGTTATTTTTCTGCTAGCATGCAGCCTGCCCAATGGCAATTCTTGAAAATCAGATACTAGGAACCATGTTTTTCTTAACAAGACCATCCATTCTAATACTTAAGAGAGTATGCAGATGACTTTTTCTCCCAAGAACTATGAAAACAACAAAATAAACTCAAGGGATACAATATTTAGGTAAAACTAATAAAATGCTCAGTTTGCTATTTATTTAGCAAATATATATGTATTACCAATGGCACCTTGCATTCAGGAATCTTTATCTACTATTCACCTTCCCAGTACATCTCAAAGCACATTAGAAAGCAGAATCCATCACTCACAAGGAAGTTCCTCACCCTTAGGATGCTTCTCACGATCTCCCACTTCAGCCTGCCACACTTCAAGAGTCTGTGACTGCCGTGGGGACCCAACTGACCATTCAGACTAAGTAAAATTCTGATGGCCAATGCTAGGCTTAAGACTTGCTGGACTTGGCACGTCCTGACAATTCTCAGAACTCAGAGCTGTCAGACCAATCTTCAATGGAAATAAAAGGTTTTCTAAATGATGGCAAAGTACCCATCAAATAAGCACACCTGCAGTTCTGAAGGGCAGAACAACCGTAGGAAAGCTTTTTTCTGAACAGTACCAAAGCTCTAAATTTGGCCGACACTTTTGTTGTTATACAATGTGGTGGAAAACGTTGAGGTTAACAGCTTTTCAAGTATAACACTCCGGTGCCACTAAGCTAAGAATAAAAGAATAATTATCAGCTGTGCAGCTTTGAGAGCCTCACAACACTGTTTCTGACTTCTCTGTTACCTCTAAGATAGCACCCTGTAATTAGATTCAGGACTGATCTACTAATCAGTTTTTTTTGTTTTAGACCCATGACCAAACTTCCCCACCCAGATGATGAAGTCCTAAAACAGATTAACTTCTGTAAATGGGAGGCATCTTGAAATGTCAAAGGGTCTTTTTATGTCTCATTAGGATTTAATAAGAGGAAGAGAAGTAGATTTTAACACCAGCTGCTTTAAGAATTTGCATATTATTTTGTATATGCTTCTAGAAAAAAGGAAGTGACAGCAAGTGTTCTCTTTTCAGTTTACAGATTACAAGCAATTCCTATATACATAGCTTTCAGTATGGTCCATTAAAAAAAACAAAACAAAAACAACAAATGAAAGGCTAGCAGAACGAAAAAGCTCTACCACAATCATTTGGCACTGCGCAGCTATTTTTTTAAAGAGTGTTCTACTGTCTGTGTTTAGAAAAGACTTGATTCTTAGCACAGTGCCTAACACAACACCATAGATGGCTGCACTTTAATTCACATCATTATTTGGGAACAATTTCTGTTCAAAAATTTTGAAGGGAAAAAATTACTATATGGCAATACTTATGCAGAGTGTCCACTTTACGTAATGGTTTGTCATGATTTTCATATATGTTGTTCTGCTATTCCTGGAGAGCAAAAAGCAATACCACAATTTCTATCCAAGTAGAAAAACACTTAAGTGTATTTGTATTAATTTTCAGTATTTTAATGAATTTCAGAGCAGCAGAATCAAAAAATAAATACAGATTCTTCATTATTGCCTGATCAGTTTAGATCATCTAAGTGATGCAAAGAGACTGGAAAAGAGTTGACTCAGCAAGCACACAATGAAGAGCTTCGGCCACTGTGTTGCCTTAAAATGGGAGTGTCTTGGAGGCAACAAGCACTCTGCTGAGCAGTGATGTGATCCAGATAGTCTTGGCATGTGTACTGTCTTTTGGAGCTGCAGGCTGCTGGAAGAAGCTCTGAAAACCTCCAGGCTATTCTAAATGAACTGAAGATCCAACCAGAAAAGGAAGATCAAAGAAGGTGTGCACCCCCTGATAAACAATGTTAAAAATAAACTGGTAAAAACAGATGAAAAGAAAGATGAGATACTCAACAAATTTTTTGCCACAGTCTTCATTTGTCTCTTTCCACACCTCTTGAGAGGATGGACAGATGGACGGGGACTGGGATAGCAAAGTCCATTGTAGGGGAAGATCACTTCCAGATCACTTAAGGAACCCTAACATATATAAGTATGGGACCCAATGGGATACATCCCAGAGTCCTGAAGGAAATGGCTGATGTAGTTGCCAAGACACTCTCCATGATATTTGAAAAGTCATGGCAGTCAGGTGATGTCCTTTGTGACTGGAAAAGGGGAAACATTATACCCATCTTTAAAAAGGATAGAAAGGAGTACCCTGGGAACTACTGACCTGTCAGGGTCACCTCTGTGCCTGGGAAGATCATGGAACAGATCCTCCTGGAAGCTGTGCTAAGGCACATGGAGGACAGGGAGGCTATTTGAGACAGCCAGCACAGATGCACCAAGGGCAAGTCCTGTCTGACCAACCCAGTGGCCTTCTGTGGTGGACGGACTGCATCAGTGGACAAGGGAAGGGCTGCAGATGTCCTGGACTTCTGTAAAGCCTTTGACGTGGTTCCTCACAACATCTTTCTCTCTAAATTGGAGAGAGAGGGATTTGTTGGGTGGATTATTAGATGGATTGGTTGGATGGTCACATCCAGAGGGTTGTGGTCAAGGGCTCAGTGTCCCAATGTACACCAGTGACAAGTGGTGCCCTCAGGGGTCTGTACTGGGACCAGTGTTATTTAATGTCTTCATCAGTGACATAGACAAAGGGATCGAGTACACCCTCAGCAGATTTACAGATGACCCCAAGCTGAGTGGTGCTGTTGACACACCTGAAAGATGGGATGGCATCCAGAGGGACGTGGACAAGCTGGGAACATATGGCCTGTGGGAAGTCCATGAGATTTAATAGGCCAAGTGATGGTGCTGCATCTGGGTTGAGGTAATCCCTGGTATCAACACAGGCTGGGGGTGAACAGATCAAGAGCAGCTTTGTGGAGGACTTGGAGGTGAAGGTGGCTGAGAGGCTGGACATGACCCAACCATGGGCTCTCTCAGCCCAGAGAGCCAAACATGTCCTGGGCTGCATCCAGAGCAGCATGGCCAGCAGGGCCAGGGAGGGGATTCTGCCCCTCTGCTCTGCTCTGGTGAGACCCCACCTGCAGGGCTGCATCCAGCTCTGGGGTCCCAGCACAGGAGCTGGAGCAAGTCCAGAGAAGGCCACAAACGCAATCGAAGGGATGGAGCACCTCTACTATGAAAGACTGAGTGAGATGGGATAATTTAGCCTGGAAAACAAAAGGGATGACCTAATTGTGGCTTTCCAGTACCTGAAGGAAACTGACAAGGAAGATGGACAGAGCCTTTTTCCAAGAACATGTAGGCCAAGGGGGAATGGCTTCAAACTGAAAGAGAGTAGGTTTAGATTAGATTGGGAGGAGGTCTTTACTGTGAAGGTGGTAAGGCCCTTGAACAGGTTACCCAGGTCCCTGGAAGTGTTCAAGGCAAGGTTGGATGGCACTCTGAGCAGCCTGGTCTGGAAAAAGGTAGTGTTCACCATGGCAAGGGGCTTGGAAGCAGATGATCTTCCAACCCGAGCCATTTTATGATTCTGTGATCTACTGGGAGATTCAGACCCTGGACATCATCCCTGAATTTTGTGACCATCTTTTCACTCTTCAGCCTATTGCAAGCTTGAAGTTTGGAGCAACAGAATTGCAGAACCAAGATTTTCCATTTCTATTACAACTACCATTTAAAAAAAATCCTCAGAGGTTCAAATTAAGATTTTATTTTAGTAAATGAGGATGTTCACACTTATAGCCTTAACTGATGGCCTAAAATTGAAGTGACTGATATATTTAATCATTATTGACAGTTTATCTTAATTATTGCCATGTTAGCTCTTATTCACCACAGAAATAACATCCATTTTCTTACAACTTTTTTTTTTTTTAATATCTTACTGAGAAAACCACACATATGGTGACTTAAAAGGCTATCTTTGTGGAATGTTCACATGTCTTACTGTAGACAAAATGTAATTATGAAAGATAGTTTTGTTTAAAATCTACAAATTTGTGCACATCTCTTCACAATCACAGGTAAACCAAAATACTCTTGGTCAGATTTTAGAATGAACATCTGGGAAAACCACTCAGCTGCATCAGGTTTCTTAGCAAGTGTTTTTATGGTCCCGCTCAGAACACCCATTTTTCCCATGCTAGGAATTTCTCCAAGTTTCTTCTGTAATGAAGGAAAGTTCCTTGTACCTGTTAGTAGCCTTACACACAGGGTCTGTGTCCAAATGACAAGGACATACTGCTTTATACAAATAGCACTAGCTTTAGGCTGTGAAAAATGCCTCATCTCCTTGAACAGAGAAAGTAGAAACTTTCAGGGTGTAATAGGAGGAAAATTATAAATTCCAGTCATGCACAACTTGTCAAAATACTTCATTATAGTTATGTAATAAAAAAGGAGTGCATAAAGAGTTGCACAAACAAAATACACATTAAATGAGGATCTAGGAAAAAAAGTGGGGTTTTATACCTGAAACAGCTTTTATTTCTCTCATGGTCTTAGAACAAATCAAATATCTCATGTAACAATATCTCTGTGTACTAAGACTCTATGTCAAGGACAACAGGATGAAAAATATGTGTTTATATTGTTATGAAACTAGGTAATAGGAATACTGCAGATATCTAGGAAGATGTTGATGGGCTCTTGGAACAGGCCTATTACAGTTAGTTTTGAGTAAATAAAACACTTTTGATTTCTATAAATAAAGAACTGTATCATTAGGCTCTCACTATGTGGTTCAGTTTCTCTGTGTGGGACTGCTAACTTGTAACAGGCTTTTTTCTGTAATCATTTTATGTATTTCTTGGAAAAAATATTTGGAACAAAATTACTTATACTGATATAATTATCCCCAAAGTCCAGAAGAATTTCTGTATGAAGTATTACCAAATTCATCTAAACAAACAGTCTTGAGATGCCATAGTATGGCAGAATATGAAAAAAGCATCTTCAATTGAAGCCAAGGGGAAAAACATGCATTCAGTACTGACAGCATATTTAAATAATTGACTGCCTCAATGAAAAAGCACATCAAAATTTTGCAGTGTGAATGTTTAAATGCACTCTTCATTATTATCAAATATCCATCAAGGCCAAATGAATGCTCTTCTGTTACCACTCATTCCTACCCAGTGCTCCTTTCCCCTCTGACCATTTCGGGAAAGTACTAATGCATTCCTTACTCCACTGCCTGTAAGAATTTGCCAGCAGGACCACTGTCACTTAATCACTGGTGAAAAGAAGTAAACCCTTTCATCAAGCAATCAGTCTTGCCCAAAATGAAGAAAAAGAGGGAAGTTCTTGGTTTTCAAGTAGCGCAATGTTCTTTTTATGTATTTTTATTGCTTTCTTTTCATGAACAAACTGTATTTTGAGAAATGGTCTGTTTCTTTTTTAAATCCCTTTTTATCCCAACATTTGTAGGAAAATTGTGTCAATTTTATTCTCTTGTGGACAAGAAGTTCAATTACATATTCATTACTCTAGTTGCTTTCTTATTCAATTTTTTGGAATTTTTTATAAAAAATATTTCTGCTAGTTGACAGGGTATATTCTCAAATCAGTTTCCCCTGTAGCTCTAAACCAGTTTCTTTCCAAGAAGGATACTGCTGTAGATTCAACATAATGAGCGAAGTGAAAGATTTTCAAAGTAGAACAAATTTAGAGGCAAGAGGCATAAACTAAACTACAGGACATTCCCTCTGAGCATTGCAAAACTATTGTGGTGAGGGTGACTAGCACTGGCACAGGTTGTTCTGTGGAGTCTCCATGTTTGTAAATATTCAAAAGCCATCAGGACGAAATGTGGGCAACCTGCTCTAGCTGGCACTGCCTGAGCAGGGGGATTGGACTTGGTGGCCTGTAGTCCTTTCCAGCTTCAACCATCCTGTGATGTTGTGATTAAATTAGCAATTGAAGAAATAGAAGCCATTTATGTAAAAAAAGTGGGTGGCTCAAATGGCCATGCTGTCATGCTTGGAATTCTGTAATAGTATTTGTCCCTATTAGAAGAGATCAAAGGATATTACACTGTTCCCATTAGGACTTTGCAGAAAGGCTCATTTCATATTATTATGGATGTTATGATGAAAACAAGAAATACAAATCACTAAATTTAAATGTTTAAAATTCCACTTTTAAAGAAACCAAGTAACAGTTTTGTTTTCCTATGGTCTTAGGACAGTAGGATATATGATCAGAACACAAAGGAACTGCTCAAGTTTTTGTCAAAAAAAATCATCAACTTCACTTTTAAGCAGATTAATATTGCTTTTGACGGAGATGCCTATAGCTCCAAAACCTAGAAATTCTGTTCTCTAACAAAATCTTTATTATCAACTGGAACTTGCTTAGATCAAGCTGAAATGTGAAAATTGTGAGTCCCATCTGAGAAAAAAAAAATATTTTTCCTGTTCGGTTTTGTGAGTTCTTCAGAAACTTTACAAATATATATTCAGACATCACTGCACAATAAAATAAAAATAAAGTTATCTGTAAGTTCCAAAGAAAATAAAGTCTGTTTCCTTAAGCTTTTGTGTATTTGTGTGATTAACTTGACTGTTGAACTTCCTGACATGCAATGATGCAGACTGAGCTCACACTATATTAAAAATATATAAATGCCAAATTTTAAAAAAAGCTTTATCTATCTTTGCCAAAAAAAACCTGAGTAGAGTTCCTGGTGTCTGATAAAGTGGGAAAACGGAATGAAAGCTTTTCAAGAATTAAGGCATTCACTTGGGCTATTCTCTATATAAATCCTCTGGTGTCTGATAAGAAACATGCTCAAACTGCATGTTGTGGGGGTCTTTTATTTTTTTGTTTATTTTTTGTTTGTTTGTTTGTTTAAAGACAGTGTTAATAGGCTTTTCTATAAAGTTGCCCGTTTTTGCATAGTTTATACTTAAAAAATTTAATAAATCACTACCTCGCTATCGGATTTAGCTGGCAGTAGTCAATGATTTCAAAAGTTAATAGGTGGCTGTTGGTATTTTCTAAGGAAAGCATTCTAAAATATCCGATTGTTTTTGTTGGTAATTCTAATTTGAAGCAGAGATGCATGATATTGCTAAAATAAGCTATCTTAACTGATGGCAAGACTGGGTAGATAGAGACAGGATTTATCTCAGAACCTCAGAGATTGCAGGAGAGAGGAAAGTTCTCAGCCTTGCCCCAGTTTTGTAGCAGGAAGAATGCTTTCTTTCCAACAAAGCAAAAGAAAAAATACAAGAACACGCAACTTCAATCATCTTCTTTCATCATTCTTGAAAGCAGCAGAAAGGGCAGTAGTATGAATGAAGTTTCCTTCTTTCCTTTTGTGAAACTGTTTTTCCCTTCACACACAATCAGCTGGGTTGTATTTACGTGGCACAGGTAGGCTACACTTTTGCACTCTTCCCTAAACTAAGAGCAGAGGCAACTGGTAAACATCTCTTTTAGCTTCAATATTTATTTAGTTTTTAATGCTTTATTCCCAGGTAAAGCGGTGTTTGAATCGGCCCTTGGGTTAGCAGCATACTCCTTATCATTGGACTCTCATGCCCTGCTAATGACAATTGAGAAATGTGAAATTCTTGTCTGAAAGGATACTCTTGATGGATTATTCCCAGCAAATTTGTGCTGAATGAGACCCTTACTCTACAAAATGTACAGACCATCTCCTCCATCTCTTGTCATCTCTGTGATTGTGCTGAAGAAGTAAATAACCCTTTTGCCTACAAGTCATAAGACTAAGACGGTGGATAAACTCTTTGGTTTTAGTCAGATAATTCTAACAGAACTTTTACTACTGTAATAAATATTTTTATAACTTCCTTTGTTTTAGTATAACTGCTTATAAATATATTCAAAATATTATTCTAGTAGTACTCGAGAGACCTATTTAGGATTACATGGCACAAATACATAAAAATCTTGGCTCTTCTCCCCTAGTTTTTTTCTGTTCATGTTCTTCTGATATGGATAAATAGGAATTTTCTCCCCTTCTAGGCCTGCAAATGACCAGTATCACTTTTCTTCTCATTTTGCTTTTTTCAAACCACAGGAAAATATAAAAGGCAAAGAACATAATAAGTAAAAATAAAAACAGAAATTAAAAAAAAAAAACAATAATATGATTTAAAATATAAATCACAAAACTGAACTATGGAAGTAACCCAAACTTTTTTTTAAAGAAGTGAAAAAATGAGTAACAGTTTTAGTCCCAGTAACAAAATTCATGGGTGGACTTCAACATTTCCAGTGATTGCATTTTAAAATCAAAAGAAAATGTCCTGAAATCTGTGTGCCAACACCCCTTTTCTCATGAAGAATTAGAACATCAGCAGCTGACTGGAGCAGAGCTCCTCAACATGTTACTGGTGAAATCCATCCACCCAAGGAAATACATTTCGAATTTCTTCAAGGGAGCATATTAGACATTAGTTAAACTGCAGGTACTGGGAAATAAGATGCATACAATTTTTAAACTTTATAATGTATCTTATATTTTACAAACTGCAGTTCATCTTTAAACTTGTGCAAAAATGCACTATTTCCAACCGTTTTTTCACGTAAGAGACTGAATAACATGAAAGAGGAAAGTGATAGTTTGAAATCATCTATTGCATAAACTTGTGAATACTTTTTGACAGGACTTTTAAAGACTGAAAAAATATATTAAGAAAATGCACAATGAGATGGGTGAGTGACATTCTTCTTGAAAGAAGAGAATTTAAAAAACTTCCAGTGAGGGCAACCCAAACTCATGGTATCCTTTTAATTGCAAAGGAGGCTTATTCAGTTTGTGAAGATAAGATAGACCAGCAGTGTACGTCTGAAGGTAGGAGGAAGTGGAAGTTCTAGGAAAGGCACATTGATCCCTTCATTTCAACTTGCTTAGTCTCTACTGGGGACCAGTGAAAGAATGACTTATGCCAGAGGTCCTTAGAAGAAGTGTCTCTTGGGTTTGCATGTCCAGGTTTTGGTAGGAGGGGGGCCACAGGGGTGTGCTCTGTGAGAAGCTGCTAAAAGCTTCGATAAATTCTCATGCAAAAGTCTCACTGACTGCAACAAACCAGAATTTCACTGAAGAGTCACTCCACAGAGTTGTCAGGAGAGATGAAAAGAGGTTGTAAAATGACAATGGTGGTTGTCTTTCCTTTTTTGATTTTCTTAAGGTGTGGCCTCACCAGTGCCCAGTATAGGGGGACAATCCCTGCCCTGGTCCTGCTGGCCACACCATTGCTGATCCAGGCCAGGATGCCATTGGCCTTCTTGGCCACCTGGGCACAGCCTGGCTCATGTTCAGCTGCTGTCACCAGTACCCCCAGGTCCTTTCCAGCCCCTCTGTCCTAGCCTGTGGTGCTGCCTGGGGTTGATGTGACCCAAGAGCAGGACCCAGCACTTGGCCTGGTTGAACCTTACACTGTCAGTCTGAGCCCATCTATCTCACCTGTCCAAACACCTCTGTAAAGCTTTCCAATACTACCAACTCGGTGTGGTCCACAAACTTACTGAGGGCACACTCAAACCCTTAATTCAGATCATCAGTAAAGATACTGAACAGGATTGGGCCCAATTCTGAGTCCTGGGAAACACCACTAGTGACCAGAATCAAGTAAAAATTGATTATTTTAAAAGGAATGTGTGCTTATTAGAAACAAACACATAGCAAGCTAGTACAAGTAGGTTAACTTTCTGTCATAAGAAATACCAAATCAGGCTTTGATTATTAGGTAAACTCTCTTAACCTCTGTGGCAAAACTATTGTAGGACTCCAGATTGCTTCTTAATGGGTTTCGCAACCTGTTTTGACCTTAAATACGGAAGAGTGTTCTGATTTAAATTCGAACTTGGTCCAGTGTAGAGGTCACTCTTTTTTTTAAGGCAAGGAGAATGTTTTGTATGCAGAGGTGTAGTTTTAACATCTTACCCTTTAAACGCAGTACATCTCTTCAAAAGAAAGCATAAAAAATTAAATGGCTAAATCTCAGCCAATAAGTAGACATCAGATTTTAATAACGGCACAGTGATTTACTGTAGGTGAGGATGTGGCCTGTACCTTACATTTGTTTATACAAATGAATTCAAACTCATGAGTAAGAAGATAAATCTGTAAAGTTAGTCAAGCAAATGGGACAAGCCATATGTTCTGGTGAGATTGGACAAGTAGCCAAGATGAATGAAAATGAAATCTGAAAGGCAAAAATGAGTGTTTATCAAAGTCTAGAAAGTTATAATAGCACAAACCTTAAAACAGTTCATTGTAAACACAGTATTTGTTTCTCAAAGAGAAGGAACAGTCCCTGAGCTTGGCTGAGTGCTGATGGCCCTGCTTGCCAGGCACAGGAATCTGGTGAACCGCAGGGTGAACCAGGGCCACGCTGGTGTGTCTAACTCGTACAGCCACAGGATGAGGCTGTGCTGGTGTCCAGACTGCACTCAGGGCAGGAAGGTGTGTGCTGTGTGCAACATCAGACAATCTGATTTCCTCCTCTGGTCTGGTTCAGTGAAATCAGACTACGTGCACTTTTCAGTCACCAGAGCTGTGCAGTTTTTACCTCCTGCCAGAGATGCTCCATGGATTCACAGAATCGTGGAGTAGTTTGAGTTGGAAGAGACCTTTTAAGGGTTGTCTAGTCCAAATCCCTTGCAATGAACAAAGACATCTTCAACTAGATCAGGGTGTGTGGAGCCCTGTCCAACCAGAACTATTCCTACAGAAATTCTGTCTTGCAAAACTCTGAGGACAACTCAACTTTTGGAATTCAGATGATCTTTGCTTTGACTGTGGATAGGTAAAGACCTGAGTACCTTAAAGTCTTTGAGCTTTTCCTTGTGGGTGAGGAGAAATGAAGCTTCAATCTCTCCCATCCCTTCAAGCTGAAGAAGAAAAATATCAGAGCACAGTCTAAAGGAATATGTATCAAGAGTAGGAGAAGTACACAAAAAGTGTTTGAAGACAAGAAAACAAGACAGATTAAACTGACCAAGAAACTAGAAAGAACTCTAATGTAGCTATAAATTACAGATTAAAAATCTGAAATGGCACAAGCCTGCTTTTGAGAACACAACTAAAGTTTAATAACTAGCATGTATATAAGGATCTAACAATTCTTTTATCAATCCACAGAGAGCTCCACAACTACTCTTGCCATCTACCTCCATGTGCTAGCAAAGATGTTTTGAGATTTCATAGAAAGAAACAAGAATGTTTGGCAGAATATGACAGTCAGTAGGAAAAAAATGGAAAGAAAAAGGCTCAGATTAATTTCTTTCTATTCCAAAGAGAACTCTGTCCATAGCAGGAAATGACAATCCCTTTTTTCAAGTGCTGCATGTAGCTTGCTCAGTAAATACGTAAGGAGACAGCCCAATGGAAGCTCAGCTTGCTGCTACAGACTAATGAAATGCTTCGAACTACAGGCAACATGCACACCCAAATTACATTCTGAAATACAATATTTGAGCTGCTTCACACGGTAGAAGCCAATTATTCTTGGCAAGCATCCTCATCATGCCTTCCAGCTCCCCATTCTTAACATGTGGAGTATTGCCACATGAAAATAACCCAGCCAAAAATTCTATAATTCCTTACAGAAGAAGATCAAGTGGAAAAAATATTCAATGTTTTGGAGTAAGATTTCAAATAAGAGTAGTATCCATCTGCCCACAGGTGTTATCAGCATATCTCTTTGCAAGCAAGAATAATAGCTAAAACTTCAGTTTAAATAAACTTATGGTGCCTGTCTAATGACTTTTTTTTATACTATAGAGAAATACGTGAGGCAATGAGAAATATGAATAACATTACGTTAAATAATCAAATAAATATCATTCTTTTTATGGACTTCTAATTTCTACAGAAGTTTGGTCACTAGTTGGTTTAAGCTGGATTAATTATACATACTACAGTAATGCTAAAGAAGTTAAAAACTGACCTTCAAGTCTCTACTGATACTTACTGCAGAACATTGCATTAAAACACAGTCCACGACCTAAAGTATCTGTATTCCAATGGAGAGGCACAGAGGAAGAAAATAACTTATGAAGTCTATAGCACATACCTTGCTGATCCATAACTGTGACCAGAAGGCAGATCTCTGAAATTCAGCTCAGGATTCCACCTAGGAATCACACTTACCCGGAAGTAATGTGATTAAAAATGGTTCACAGGTACCCTGTTAACTTCAAAATCTTCTATTTGTTTTCAATAAAACAAGAATAATTTTGGGGTGCAGTTTGACTTGTATCACCAATCGCACAAGAATAATTTTGGAGCAAAATATGACTTTCAGCTCAAGTTATTATAGTAGCGATGGCAAGCTCTCAGAGAAAACAAAAGACATATCTAACTCAAGTGTTCCATGACACTGCACCACCAAGGGCTGAGATCCTTGAACGACAGTCTTCAGTGTACCCAAAAGAGCAAAATGTTATGCTTGGTAAGGGAGCAAGTGTTCCATTTATATTTGCTGTAATAAACAAAAAATACAGGAAGTTTCCAGTTGAGTCTGGTATGGAAGCAAATTAAAAAAAAAAAAAAAAAAAAAAAAAAAAAAANAAAAAAAAAGTTGCTTGCTTATCATAAGAAAAACTTTACTGTTAGCAAAACAGTTAGGTGGAGGAGGGAATTCATGACGGAAGAGAATGTGAGAAGAAATGCAATCTCCCTAGCATTCAGATGAACATGATATACATGTGGGTGGCTTTTTTGCTAACCAAGGTCTCAATTTGTTGGTACAAATACAATTAGTGTCTTACAATACAGCCATTGGCCATGAGTCCTGCATCAGATCTGAGAAAAAAGCAAAGTTTGGGCAAAACAAAAAAACCCACATTGTTGCCACATTGTTTAATATGATAAGAAGGGCTCTGCAATTAGCTTGGTCAGAAAATGAAACTTATTACTAAGAAAGAAAGGACACCAGATAATAAGCTTTTAATCAACATCATCAACAGAATGGAAGTCCTGAGGTGCTTGGGCTATGCAGCCATAATGTGACACAGGAGGATTTTGCTGAAGGAAGTGTGTTGCTAAAGGAATCTTGCTCTGTTGTTCCATGGAGAAATTTGGAGTGCAACAAACAGATAGTTCTGCAATATTCCTTTTAAATTCTAAATTATCATTCCACAAGAAATAGATTAAACTTTTTTCAAAAAAAATCCTAATGTTTGCTACACTTGTTTTACATTTAAATATAAAATGGTATTTTATAATACATTGCTTAAGCAAGTATGAACTCTTGGATGGGTATAAGGGCACACTGTACTCAAAAGTGAAGGATAAGGCCAAATTAAGTGTTTCTTGGAACCAGGGATTGTATTCACCTACTCCATCGCAAATGAAGCTTCTACCTATTGAAACTGGATTACATAACTGGAGACAGAAATTTTTATCATCCTACAGCAAATTCTCAAATGATTCAGTCCTAACAAATAGCTGAAACACATTCTGTGGGATTAGTAGCTCATATTTGAAATGGTTTTGGAAATTTACATACAACAGGTACCCAAAAGGGAAAGGTTGTCATGGTGAGTTCCGTACCACTGTATCCCACACATGCAGTGCAGAAATGGGGTATGTCCTTAGATCTCACACTTGGTGATATCCTGAAAAAGACTAAGGTTAAATTTTTCCTTCACTCATATTTTTACTTCTACTTTAAGATAAATGAGAGCAGTTTTGGCTTATTCATGATTCAAAATAATTCTCATTACTTCTGTTTACTATTTTAGATGCAAATAATTCAGCTAGTATCTTTAAAAACTCCATGTTGCTCCCAAAATTCAGCACTGAGTTTGGGATTTTCTTACTATGTTTCATTTCTGCTTTTTACATAGACATTGGTTTATATTCCCTACATATAAACTACAAAGGATTTCACTGCAGTACTCTGCTTGACACATATCCATTGAGAAGCACTTCACAATCTGCCCAGATTAGCATTTTTAATCACTGCAAATACACTGGTGTAAGGACACTCTATTAAAGTCTCTACTGTGCATAAACATTCAGAACCACTCACCCAAATTCATGACATTCACAGCGACAAAGTGCATTAAGCCAGTCAGTGATGAGATGTTAAGAAGAAACAAACCTGTGTTCTACACTATTGTTTAAAGATTTGAGACCAGAAAGTTGTTTATCACAGTGCATCTGCACACATAAATTCAGTCTGCCCTGCCATGTCTTTCTAAATCAGAATCACAGAAGCACAGAACAAGCTGAGCTGGAAAGGATCATCGAGTCCTGCTCCTGGCTCTGCACAGCACCATCCCCAAAAATCCCACCATGTGCCCAAGAGCATTTTCTACGTAAGCTTCCTTTACTTAAATGTTAATTACAAAACTTCATGAACGTCCATGAATAGTGTATAGCTAAGTTTAACATTAATTTCCCCTTTGCTTCAGTTATGAATATCTTTTAAAAAGGATTTTAACTTCCATTATTTAACCTTTTTTTTTTATGAAAGACTGAAATACAAACTCTCACCAAAGAAGAATAAACTATTCTTCAAGTTCCTGCAGTCCAGCCAGGTGATATTCAAATTAAGATTTTCACAGATCTATTTTTTAAAATTTTTTAGTCAGATTATAATTAAAGATAAAATATACATAAATGTACTTTTCTGATTCCACGTGGTACCTCCTTCATTGTGTGAAAGATTCCTAACAGAGCAGTACATACTGCAATATAATTAAAATTTAAAATCCCACAACAACTATTACAACACTAATGAGGTAAATAATAATGTCAGCCAACATCCTCTGGTAAGAAGGTTGAAAGAGTAAGGGATAATAGATGTCAATAGACTTCAAAGAAAATACCACGTTCAAATGTAAACAAATGTAAAGCACTACTAATAAAATTTAAATTAGTGCTTTGCAGTGATGTCATCTTGCAGTCTGATGTTAGGCCCAAAGACAACAAGATTCAGGCAGAAAAGTGAGGCATATTTTTCCAAAGTTCACAAGAAAGGACCGGGTCTTCCCAATAAAATAAAATTAAA
>VZRF01011442.1:67828-125784 GCA_013396875.1 Vireo altiloquus
AGATAAAGTACCTATGAAAAGTAGTTTATTCTTTTATCACCAAATTAAACGCAAGTGTGACCTTTAAAAAATGCTCTATAACAACCTTCATGGATGCCTAATTTTTTTTTTATTGTTGAACATTTCCCAAGCTATTTCATTATTTCACTGAATATACGTACAAAACCTGTATACTTTGCTTTTATTTCATACCCCATTTTGCTATTATTTCTCTTACTGGAAATTATGAAAAGCACATAATGATTTACAAGGAATTCCTGTATTTAACTATCAGAAGTCACAAATAAACATTAAACATGCAGCTTTATTCTTAGAATTTCCTTGAATTTGAAGTCAGAACCATTTAATAACAGCACAGCCCTACCCATTATTATCTTTAAACAAAGTCACCAAAGAACTTTAAATTGTGCACCTGGCTAACCATGAGGCATGGCCTTTCTAATTTTTCTCAAAATATTGCCAAAAAGACCCTAGATTTTATTGTTTATATCGATTAAGTGTAACTTACTTTATGCTTTAAAGCCTATTGCTTTTTCTTCTCATGTTGTTAGCATCGATTTGCAGAACCTAATAGTTCAGGCTTGTACAGGCAAATCTAGAAAATAAATAGCTCCTCTTATGAGCTATTACATGTGTTAACCTGATCAGTAGGAGAGCTGTAAACATCAATGCAATTCCAGTGAAAGTAACAAAAGCATCATTAAGGCACAAAGAAACATGTTTATTAGATACTTCTTAGAAAAAATTTTTAGGGCTTGAGTAAGAATATGCCCAGCAGGTGCTTCATGGCAGCAGGATCTGGCAACTGGCATGACCCAAGTCATAACTTCCACCAAGAAAACAGATAAAAATATATTTTTAAAACTTTGAGAAAACATGAATCTCTATAACTTGATGTCCCTAACTTGTTCAGGTTCTGTGTGTTCACGTTATTCATGGCACCCCTCTTATGATTACTTGTTTTCTAGTGTACCAAAAATTAGCTGTTTGCACTGAGGTTTAAGTACTTTACAAGCTGTCTTCTGATCTCTTTCCTGACTCAGCCCTGAGACATTACTTATCTGGTCATGTTGCCTTTAAACTGTGACATTTGCAGTTCTGCTGCAGTTTCACACATGCAGGATGTTGTCTATATGTTAGCAAAGCTACCCCATTCTCATTGAAATTATGCCCCTGTGTTCCCATTGCTGTGATGCATATAAAACTGCTAAAAATGAAGACTGCTGCTGGTTTGGGTCAACCGCTTCTCATGCCAAATAATGTCATCAAAGTTTCCGTCAAAATTACATCATTCCATTCTTCTGAATCTACCTACCCATCTATAGCCTTCTTCCTTTACGTTCTAATGGTAATAAAAACCTTTTTGACACCTTTACATTCTAATGGTAATAAAAACCTTTTTGACACAGCAGCTACAGCTTATTAGTACAAGCCCTAGCCTAGGCCAGGAGCTCTTTATGGGTACAGTGATACTGACAATGAAAAATGAGGCTTCCCTTTCTTGTTATTAAATCAGTGATGCCAACAATCTAGAGTCAGAGTGTGGACTCGAACATCTTCAGAAATAATGAAAAATCCCATTTAAAAAGTTGATTAGCGTCAACTAATAAATTCTTCCAATATTTACGGTTTTCAGATTTTAGCTGGAACAAGTTAGTACTGACCCTGTAAATTATAATCAGGTAACAAAAATACGGCTGCCTAACATCTTTAGTATCTTGACTTTTTCACACAGAAGGTCCAGCTAACTTCATTGCCACTGTTACTGCCTTCCTACCTCTGATTGTGCAACAGAGGACAAATACTCAACATCCAGATTTAAAACTAAATCTTCTAGGACGCTAATGTAAAGTGTTGACCCTGTTCTAGATTTAAAAATCTGCACAGGAAATAACCGGTGGAGGGAAAAATGTACAGAAATCATATATATGCTCATTATTTTCCAAATATGTTGACAGTATTTCCAATATGTCAACAATATTTTTTTACAGGATTTTTTTTTTTTAAGTGAATGTCTAAGTATTAATCTTTTAAGAAAAAACTAAGACTGTTTTTCTAAGAGGCTGATTCTGAAAGGTAGCAAAACACTGTTGTGCTGTTGTCTTTCAGAACACCATTGACACCACAGGTGTTGCAGCATGAGAATACCCAGGATGCTTGCGGGAGGCACCAGTTGCAAGGAATCTCCCGTGCAAACTCCCCTGAAGGTGGCTGTGCAGTAGGCACTGTGCAGAACTGCAACCCCTCCACGCAGCAGCTCAGGCTGGAGCCAGCACACTGCCAAAGACCATGAGAAAGGACTGGTGCTTTGTAATATACACCAATGCTGGCTGACTGGTCTTGGGAAACACTGCCAGACCTCTGCTCCTGTGACTCCTGCCTTTACTACAATACGTATTCTCTAGTTAAATTAGTAAGGCTGTACTATGCATACTACTTGTGTATTAATAATGTAAATTTTATTACATGAAGTGACACAAACACAACCACTTCAATTCCTTGTAGCTCTTATACCTTTATGATATTTATAAAAGTATAGTCCTGTATTATGATATTTTGAGCAAATATATCAGAAATATGAAAGATGAAAACGAATAATGAATATTCATAATAATAAAAGCTCCTAGATAACTAAACTAACTAATTATAACTTAGCTATCTAATTCAATAATTATTTAACACAGTAAATGTTACAATTCAAGGCAGAGTCACTCAACTTACTTCAAGGACAGCTCAATTACAATAAAGCTACTGTAACAATTAATGTACATTGAAATAGTTCTGATACAGTCTAAGGATTTTAAATGGTAAATGAAATCAGGTCACGCACCAAACAAAAGGCTACAGGTAATACCACTTTCCTTGTCCTAAGCCAAGTTATTTTATGGAGAACAGTATCTACATGCAGGAAATTTGTCATTCAAGGGATTTGGAAAATCCCTTTGGAGAAATACTGGAAGTATCACTGTAAATTCTCTCTTTCTTTCTCTCTCTTTTTTTTTTTTTTTTTAATGCATAACTCTCTTATTTCAAAGATATTTTATGGATTACCAAGCAAATAGGTGTGATATTAATACACAGTATCAGATACATGATATATAGGCTTAGGCTGAAGAAAACTATAAAAGTAACTCGGAAAATTAAATAGGAGCTAAGCAAACTGAGAGTGTTTTACAATGGTTGATGTGTACTCAGCAAACAGGGGCATTCTCATTTCAGGGCAACAACTGCTCTCTGGGAAATTAGTTTAAAAGTGTTTCATTTAAGTGAATTCATGTCCACATCCATAAGGCTATGGGAAGCTAGCCAATTTAGGCAGCATTCAGTTATAATCCAGTTATAGAGTGCCACAGTTAGGCAGGAACAAGCTGTTTCTTTCAGCTACATTTTCAAGACTATCTCATAAAGTATCTACTTTTAAATCTGAAAATGGGAACTGTTTCACATTGCCAACAGGGGGATTTTCAGAGATCACAGTGACACGTCCGAAGTCAACAGAAGGCAAGGCACATAGAGTAAAAAGAGCCTCTAAGCAGATTGATGACTCCTAGATGTAGAAGGAGGTTTTTTGATCACATGTTAATGTTCTAGACAAGGGAAATTTGCCTCTTTCCTGACACTATTGCTGTAAAACACTCTAATTAATGGCTCTAGGGTGGGCTTGAAGAACAGAATACTCACTCATTGCACAACATCCCAAGATCTTTAGAAATGTACATCTATCCCCACAAATGCCTTATGCACAGTGTATATAACTAGAGTGTAAACCAGAGAAAGTGTTGTCCTACTGATGCTGTCTCATTTGAAGCCTATTTTTAAGAATGTATTAAGGAGTAGGGACACTAGAAATATCCAACATCCAGAGAGGAATAATGCATAAAGAAGTTTAAATGAAACAACTACAGATTTGATGGGGCTGAATCAGAGATGCTGAGATTTACTTGCAGATTTAAAAGCACATCTGACATCTGATTTTGATTTGACACTTTATAGAGAAATTGCTGATGATTTTTATGGCTTTATAGGGATATTGAGGAATTAGAGAACATTCAATAGTTAAGATTCAAGTAAACACAAAATTATTTCTACATTGTATGAAAGTGCATCAATTACTACCACAGTGTATTTTAAATGTGATTCCAGTAAAGAGACTTAGCTTTCTTCCTCACCAGAAACACAAATTTACAGGAGCATCTAAGCCCTCTCCCTCACAGATCCATCCAACTATGAAAGGCTAAAGGAACAGTGAATTGGGGTTGTTCAGCCTGGAGAAGAGAAGGCTTCAGAGTGACCTTACTGTGGATTTTGTTTATGTAAAGGCAGCTTACAAGAGAGCTGGAGAGAGGCATTTTACACGGGCAAGCACAGCTTTAAACAGAAAGGAGAGAGGCTTGCATCAGATGTTACAAAGAAATTCTTTAATGTGAGGGTGGTGAAGCACTGCAAGAGGTTGCCCAGAGAAGTGGATGACTTATTCCTGAAAGTGTTCAAGGCCAGGCTGGATGAGGCTGTAAGCAGCCTGGTCGCCTCGGAGGCGTCCCTGCCCATGGCACGGGGTTTGGAAGAAGATGATCTTTAAGGTGCCTTCCAGCCAAACCATCCATGTTTCTACGAAAAACAGTCCAGCGACATGACCACACAGATTGCAAAACCGTAAGAGCTCGGCTCGAACGGCGGCCCGTGTCGGTGACACAGCGCCGGCTGTGTGAGTGCCCTGTCTGGAGCGTCAGCGGGCACCGCCCGCGTCAGGAGCGGCGGAGAAGCGGCACGGACGCTCCCAGCGCCCCTTCCCCGCTCCGCAGCCCCCGCTCCCGCTGCCGTCAGTGCCATCGCCTGTCACCGCAGCCCCCGGGACCTGCCCTCCGGCCGGCCTCGCCCCTCCGGCCCTGTCCCAGCCCCCGGCAGGGCCCGGCGCAGGGCGAGCCGCGTTTCCCTCACACGGGCCCCGTGCCCGGAGCCGGCTGCTGTCCCCGCCATCGGCGGAGCGTGTGCCGGCCGAGCGGGCCGCGGCACCTCCGGGCAGCCGGCACCACGGGGAGCTCCCTCAAGAGCCAGGGAAAAGTTGCTTTCCTAAAGGCACTGAAGGTTTGAAAAATGTGGCTTCCAGGCGAAGTGTCTAAAACATTCACCCCGAGGGGCCGAGTCTCTCCCCGTCCATGGCAGCTTCATGACCACACCTAGCATCTGTTTTCCATGGCATCTCACCTAACTACAGCAGCCGGAGGACGAGAAGCACCTGGCACCGTATGGTTATTTTGGCACCAGAGGTGGTGGGGTTTGACAACTGACATTTCTTAGGGAATGTATTTTAGCTACACGGATGTGATGCTGAAGCGTTCCACGTGACGCTGGGAAAACTGTGGGTAAAGAACAGGCATTAGAAGTGTGGCAGCTGGGAGGTCAAGGCCACTGATATGCAGGCAGGATATTGCATCAAACTGCAGACACTGTGTTGTAGAAAACAAAAGGAAAAAAGACCTTGTGAGAATTTATGAGATAAAACACATTCCAAGTCTGAGCTGGTGGGAAAACAGTGTGAGAGGAGGACAGTGATGAGTTTGTCAGACTGGCTTGGTGATGTCAAGTCTTACTGGATTTACACTGCAATCTGCAGCATCCGTATAGTGTGTCAGTCTGGTGTGCATCTCATAACGTGTGACTCGGCTGATTGCCAGTTATCATCTGTTGCTGTAAATGTCCCAAAATATCTGTTCTTACAAGCTTTCCTCTCCTGCCCAAACCCTTACTATGTATCCATACCCTTGTGTGTTGTCTATACCCCCCCAAAATATTCTATATATGCATATGTCCAATATCCAACAAACTAAATTTTATAAAATTACCCCAGTTTAAGTCCTTGTCTCTAAAGCAAAATTCCCCTTTGAATGAAATCTATTAGCATCATTTAAGCCCCAGTTTTTTTACATACTAATACCAATTCCTGGATTGTCTGATTTTACAGTTAGATACATTTTAGCACAGAGTTTGCAAATGATATAGTTACTGTGAACATAATGAATCATTAGCGCCCCCACCCACCCAAGAAGTGAGAGCCAAATGTTCAGTCCTACCAAAAACACTTGAAACAACATTACTTTTCAGAATAATTACAGCTGTTGGCCCTGTGCATGACTTCAGCCCGCACTTTGATGGACTTGCAGAGGCAAAGCACAGCAGACGGGCAGAGCTGTAGACACACCTGCTGCTGCTGAGGTTCTTGAATCGTTTCATTGTAATATCTGTACTTCACAAATATTGTTGTCACTTTTGTTTTAAAAAGCTTTTCTTCGAGTGGATGGTTATGCATGGGAAAGGAGATAGAAAAAGCATACAGAAACTACGCATGTTCCTTTTCTGCTAAGTAAGACATCTCTCTTTTCAGACTCGGTTTTTCTCAATTACAGGAAGTGAGTAATTTCTACAGAAGCCAAGAGGGCTCAAACAGGTTTAATTACAAGAGAATGAAGTGGAAATCTAGCAGCATTTTCTTAATCTGATTGTCATATATTATTCTTGGCAGTGGTGGCAGCTGTGTCTTGCAAGAATGAAGAAAATGTAAGGGAGGAGATAGAAAAACAGAGCCTGTCCTATATCTACGGTATTCAAAATAGTGATTCTTCTGCAGAAGGTCAGATGTGTTATAAACGTGCCCTGCTGCATCAACAGGATTAAGCTACAGTTGGCCTTTGCTTAAAAACTACTGAAAAACTGTCAAAAATGGTTTGTGGCAAGCAGGCTTAATCCGTTTACAGACAGCTCCCTAAAGCCATGACTAAATTCCTTAATTTTTAAAATTGGCCTCTTGTGGTCATCACTCTTCCAGACACAGCAATAAAGGTGCAAATACAGGCCAGCCATCAGCTTTTTCAATGAAAACAACCACAATAGTACCAAGTGGGGAGTTGTGACAGGACTGTTATCATTCATGCCACTTGTGTAGCGAGGCGAAAATCCAGAGAAAGAGAAATGAAAAAATTAAGTCAAATCTTGGCCAGGCCTGAAAAAGCTTAATCAAATCCTACTCACTGGGGTTGTTCCTTCGATCCCAGAGTGGACAGTCATACCAAGAGCAGTAACTGAGAAATGAGTGAAATTAAACCAAGATTTCTACGCATTAAAATATACTTTTCAAAAATGGTTAAGCTTCATGCATAATTTTCAATGACAGAATCTTGGAAAACAATTTTGCCTGAATTCTGTTTATATTGAATGCAATAGTCTTAAGATCCAGTGGAACTGTCATCTCTGAATGTGGTGTTTTATGGTAGAAGTCCATTGCTACTGCCTGTGATGAACTCAAGAGTCTCTGGCTCTGGGAAAATAATGTATTTGTCTTTGTGTCTGTATAGATATCAAAAGAAATTCAAAGTTATTGGGAGTTTTCTGAGTCTAAGCTTACAAAAACCAATTCTGATTGTGTAACTCTTTCAGATGAGATAAGACTTCTATTTGTCTAGGATGTAGAATCCATTTAAGATGATCAATATAGCAGCAAAGCCTATCAGAAAACAGTCCCTACACCATATAAAGTGCTTTGTCTGTGCACTTACAGGTGTAAATAACATTTTATAATTTACTCTTCTTATTGGTATATTTTAAAGAATAGACTTGTAATGATTTTGAGTCTAATACGAAAGAAGTAGAACATTGAACTGGCAGGTAACAACATATATGAAGTGAATATGTACAGTGTTTCAGGATGGGATAACAATATATTAAAAATTGAAAGTAAAACAATTTTGAAATTAGAAGCCAGGTTATATTTTTTTCTGCCAGAATTAGTAGCCAGAGGGTATTTATTTCTTCAAATGTAATTTTTAGCTGGGTATTTCTGATAAATCCACCTAATAGACTCACGCACAATGACAACCACTGATTCATGTTCTTTGCCTCAGGAGTAGCCTTGAAATTCCATTCCCATTTACAGCTGTGATGGACTACAGTCTGTTGTGCTAACATTTCCATTTCATAGCAGAGCCTGACATTTATTCTCAGCTACACATTTCCAAAGTATTAGTAACACTGAAGCCATGTTTTTGTATTACAGGTGTTTCTGCAATGGCAATAAGTGAAAATTGAAGCCTTGAAATATGGCCAGGTAGAAATAATTTCCATGTTAGTATCATGAATATCATTCTCTTCATGGAGAAAGTCTTTACAGAAGAGTACAGTGAGCATAACCCCTTTCCCCCTTCCCCTGCCCCTCTACAGAACAATTTCTGTTTCCAGCCTCAGCTAACAGAACAGACTGTTTGAAGTGAACGAAGTCAAGAACACTACTTTCTGAGTCCTGTTCTTCTGCTAAACAACTTCACAACTAAACAACTCATTAGATGTGGGGAACAATCTTTTCTATGAAACAGTTCATGCTTTAGTGAACTATGCCAATTGCATAGTCTAAAGCCTTTTTTAATGATCCTGACTGGCAGCTGGTAATAGTCCATCCTTCTGCAGCACAACCAGCAGCGCAACACAGAGACAAGTTAGAGCTGCTCGAAGCAACCTTCTGAAAATGAAAGTGGCTAATATGGACTTTACATATGTGATAAGTTTTATTTAAAGGTATGTTGTTACTTATGTCAGGGATCTGATCATACCCAAACCAGCTTTAATCTGCTAGCCATGCAGCTGTGAGACTGTGGTCTTTAGCCTGGGGATTTACTAACACTGAGAATTTATTCCGGTGGATGAAAGCCACACTTTACTACTTCATTTCTGTTGGTGTATGCTCACTTAACAGAATGAGCTGAGGGGTATTTATATGTCTTGCAGTCCTCCTCATTTGCAAGGCTGCCTGAGAACGAGCTAGGGAAGCTCTTTCCCTGCACTGAAGTATTAACAGTAGCTTCCAAATAACCTTGTCTAAGCACTGCCAGATGAGGAGCTAATCAGTAACTCACACAGTAAAATGATAATTTGCCTGTTCTACCAACTTGCTGAACTTGTAAAAGAATTACATTAATTACATTCTCTTAGGAGAAAGATGGGGTTTTTTATGGCGTATTTTTGACTGATGGAGTTGTTACTTTCAGCCAAACAATATTTATTAAGACAAATATTATTATATTTTTATTTTATNGGCCATAGTAGATGTTTTCTAATTCAGCACTGCAGGATTGAGCTGTGATTGGAAATAATGCTTGCAGTACCAGGCTCTCACAGAACCATCAAAGCATCTTTCAAAAACAAATGCATGTGAGTAAACCTATGTATACTATGAAGGAGAAATACCTATTTATTTTAACAACCAATCTTCAAAGAAATTCTTGGAAAAGAGGTGCAATTTTTATAGCCCTTTAATAGAGAAGACTAATGTCTTTTTTGGAAAAAAGAGTTTTCAAAGTAGAACTGGCAAGTATTTCAGCAACCAGGTCTTACCACAAACACATT
The DNA here is from genome assembly GCA_013396875.1 of Vireo altiloquus. Lineage (NCBI taxonomy): Eukaryota > Metazoa > Chordata > Aves > Passeriformes > Vireonidae > Vireo > Vireo altiloquus. Next base: position 77,219 of record VZRF01011442.1, read on the forward strand.
GTTGAAGCACAAACAAATTTTGAAGGAACATTTATTCTTTTGAGCATCAAGTCTGCATTTCAGTGGATATGTTTAGACAATAGCATTTGTGGAACAGAATTGTGCCCTTCTCTTTTGGAGTGTGTACTGAGGTTACAAGGAGCTTTTTTCTTTCTTGTTGTCTTCCCACACCATGGCTTTTCACTGCATCATATCATACAGCCACCTCTGTCTCCTAAGGAAGAAATAACCCAAACACAAAAGGTGATGATAAACAGAATTCAAGGGAGTATAAATCTGCAAGAAGGGTGGAACTGCACTAGACCGAAGTGTGGTAAAAGACTAATTGGTGCTGCAGTTTCAGATTTTACTCAGCAAAGCAAAAGCTTGCAGATTTCATCATGAGAATCAGTAGAAGCCAGACAATCAGATTTTGGTTTCACAATATCATACAGTGAATAGCTATGGCTGCTAGGTAACATGCTTACATACACCTCCAAGTAGCAGAAGTGTGTGAGAACTACATGGCATAACCACCTGACTGTTGCTTTCCTCTATGAAAGGCATATGCATATTATCTATGCCAGCTGCTTGCTTTTGGAAAATACCACCTCAAACTGCAAAAACATATATTGCTGTAGGACTAACCCTTGTCTGCCCATCTGCTTTATGTGATAGCTTTTCAGAATTGAAGGATGAACGAGGAATGATGTGATTCAAACAAACAGGTGAGATTGTGATGAGATTCATGAGACAAAATTTGATGAAATTTAAATTCTCTTTATTTTATACCTGATATGATGTTATGATCATATATGATATCAAAAATGTTTTGAGATTCACCCCAAAATCCACAAAAAAATTATAAAGGAGGAAGCCACTGGAGAATAAATACAATTCTGCAGCTGAAATACTGAAAGAGATCATATAGATCCCTTTTTGGAAAGGAATCAGAAAGGAAACAGAAAGGGCAGAATACAAAACACAGTTTGGGGGTCAGGTATCATTTGCCATTGCTTGTATTTGCTGAACTCCAATTAAAAAGAATGAACCTACATAAAATTCTGATTTTTCTTTTTCCCTTTGAAAAGTAGGGTTCAAATCGAGTAATATTAATAGCAAAACCAACCACATCTACAACAATGATACCACAAGAGTATTAAAGGCTCTTCTTCAAACAAATACTGCTTTCTTTCCCATTAGTTGCCTACTGTCTTCTGTTGGAGCTTCCCAAATCCCACTGGTAACATTTAGTTAGCTCAGCTTTCCAGATTTTGAAACTCTTGTTTGATTTTCTCCTTAATTTCTATATTTCTATTTCTTCTTATTCCAAGGCTTTTTATTCTAGTCATCTTTGCACTCCTTAAAGACTAATTAGTCAATAGTTCTTACAGTGTGTGCACTAAGTAAGCTATTAGCACACGACTTAATACAAGGGGAATTTGTAAATGCTTGCTAATCCAGTAGTCATTTCTGTAATATGCTCCTGATTTAATTCATCTCTTTTTTTAGCATAGCAGTAAGTTACCTAGGGACAAAATTCACTCACTTGGATATAAACCAACCTTGCTCATTATAATTAGGGAAATAAACCTTTTATTTTTATCATAGTATCCTGTGATTTAGGAGAGACTTCATTAAATTTTTGTCTCTCATCTTTATTTTTATTTGGCTTAACATTTGTCCAAGTTCATATCTAATATAAATATCAGCTGCAGAAATTAATTTAAAATACTGGGTGCAGAAGGAATAATTAATAAGATTGGCAATTTTATGCTAGAATTTTAATGTAAATATTTGGGAATAATTTTTAATATTTCATAATAACTGAATATTTATGCACGTGACCACAGCTACTTCATTAACTCAGAATATCACCATAATGGGAAAAAAAATCAAGATTTTCCCAGCACAAAAAAAGTTTGCCTCTACTCAAGACAGAGATGAATCTGCTTAACTGTGAGCTGATTAAGGACTATGAAAAAAACACATACATTTTTCAATTCTATTAACAGAAAGCAACAGTGATAAAGTCCTGAAAACCTGGCTGAGTACTATGATCTGGGTTTGATTAGGAAATTTTAAAGTCATACCCTGGCCCATTTAACATTTCAAGTGAAATTTCTCCAGTAAGAACTGCTGGCTCTTTCATTGACTCCCATCATTCCTCCCAAAGTCCCAAAGTCAAATTTGGTAAAATTTTTGCTGCAGCTGTTCCCTGACAGGTTTCTGGTAGAGAATACTTTAGAATATTTGGGACTATGCTAGGCTGCCCACTGATGGTGTCTCTTATGGACAGCGACACCAAAGTAATGTCCATTGGTTAACTCAAGATTTTGCACAGGCAATGTGGGGGTTTGGGGTCTCTGCAGAGCACGTGGAGCCCCTGAGACACCTGCTGGCCTCTCCTGTCTACAGTGAATGCCTGTGGTTGTTCAGAGGGGTTTGATACCAAGACAGACAACTGGAAGCATGAAGCACAGGGGAATGTCTAAATACCTGACTGTATGCCAATCAGTTGCTTCCATGCTTCTGAGTTCCCTCTACCAAATATTTTCTGAACTGAGTTACCTAACATTGGAAAAAGAGGTATTTTTGCATGAATATGTTGTAACTTCTGGCCGCAGAGCAGAAGACTGAATTTTCGGCATTGCTTATTCTTGAAATTTTTTATCCTAGATCTTGAGAAAGTGCAGTAGGCACAAGTGGATGTTCCTACAACCAGACCTGGAATTACACCTTTCAGCTGAAGATGAGTCACTTTGCAGAATGTAAAGCAAAATACATGAGGTCAGAGAGAGAGAAAATACAGAAAAGGGAGGTTTTGTTGTGGCTTTTCTCCAGGGCTGTCTGACCGTGGCTTCTGGTTGCTCTGATTCACTGCTGTGTTCAGGCCCCTTACTCAGGAACCTGCATATAATAAAAGCAGAACTCACGCACTTTAACAGGTGATTTCAATGTAGGCCTTAATTTTTTAAATGGATACTTAGGAAAGTGAATAGGCTTGAATAGGCCAGTTTCTCAGTAACTCATTAAAGGAAAAAATATCTACTTTCAAATGTATCTTTTAAATTTGACAGATGGTAATGTGTCCGTGATCAGAAATGTCAGAAGCCGGATGAAGATGTGAAAAGAAGGTACACTCAGACTGCATCCAACAGTCATACCAGAAACCACATCTGCTTCAGTTTTATTTTCTATATTCGTCAGACAAGGGACAGCATTAGTAACGAGAAAAATTACAGAGGCAAGATTCCTATTTTTCTTTCTGATTTTTCACAACTCCCTAAAAACCATACCACATTTCAGTCTTTTCAGTTTTTCTGCTGCTGTTATGAATACAATAAATACAGCCTGGTGTTATGTACAGTTCTCTGCTGTGCTACCAGTGCTTGAAAGTTACACAGGCTGAAAGGAGAAGCAGCACATGAAGCTTGTCACCCTGTCTCTCTTTCCAGTGAAGTGGACAGTTTGGGTGAAATAGTGATACAAGGACTTTTACTGATGTAGCAAAATATGAGACCAATTTAAAAGGAAGAAGCAAAGATTTATGCAGGGTTGCATATCAGATTATTGATACGAAAATTGATAAGGCCTCTCAGGTTTTCTTTTTAAATGGGTTCCTATTCTAACTCCGAAATGTGTGAGTCTGTAACAAAATCAAGGCTGTACTACACTGCAGTCTCATGAAAAAGTAACCCGAAGTGCTAGATGAACATAACAAGCAGAGGTCAGCCCTATGATGCATCCTAGTCTCTATGCACTTTAATAACCAACATATATTTCTGCCTAAAAATACTGTTGAAAAATTAAATTCATAAAAAGGGCCAAGTGTTGTTGTCTACACACTGCAAAACATCTACTTTTATTTTCTAATTTTTGATTCAGGTGCTTTGTTTTAATTAGTCATGGTCATTCTTGCCAGGAATGTTGTAAACTATGACTTATACTTCTTTGTTTAACTTCTTATTTTATGAAAGCTTACATATTTGCCTATCATGTGTCAGTGCTGAAGGGCACTATTCAAATATAGAGAGTATTCTATTTTGTACCCTGCTTTTATTCACTTCCTTGAATGTGAGATCAGACATGAACAGCTTATCTGGTTCAAAACCATGTCAGTCCTCTTCCTGTTGCTCTGCCTCAAGAAGGTGAATCACTGTTTTACAAACCCACTGACACTAAAAGAGGCCTACATATAGATTTCATTTGAAGTCTTTCAGTTAGAAAAGTTTTGCAATATTAATTAAAACTCTGCAAATCAAGATGGATAAAGCATTCAACAAGCCTTCATAGCTGTATCCTGTTAAAAAGAACCTCTTCCCTAAACTAATGGAGCTGAACTGGAGACAATTGCTTCTGAAAAGGAAAAAGGGTTTCCTAAATGACTCCTTTTAAGCAGTTATTTTTTTTTCACTGTAGCACACAAAAGTGCTGCACCAGTTATGACACTGAGAAACTTTTTCTGAATGCAAACAAACATGGCTTCCATTTATTAATATCAAATTCTAACAATCTCTGCATGTGCAAGGGATAAAGCTGCTAATTCACCCCCAAAGATGAGGAAGTGACTGTGAAAGTCTGGGTGGGGAGCAGACTCCTGTCTCTCCGATGCCTTACCTGTTAGCTGCATGCCTTACCTACTGTGGGTCAGGGGATGCATGAATGAATTTCAGTCTGAATGTAACTTGTGCCCTGTATCTCAAAAAGCAATATGATTTTGTTTGTGTTGTGGCTAACAAGGCTATAAGTGAGATAACTCTCTGTTTGGTTATCATGACCTAGATAAGGCCTTTTAATGATTAACTGAAGAGTACCTCATGTAAAGATGGCTGATTTCCAAAATTGTTTTATTTACGAAAAATGTTATTGATTGCTTAAGAAAACAATATACAGGTTACTTTAAAGTGCTTTTCACAGTAAGGATGGAGAACAGGCTCAACTCCACTAGAATTGTTCAACTCCACTAAAGCTGATGATTATCAATCCTATATTAAAAACACTTGTTGGAAAAATTGTGAGCTTGTTTAGCAAAAATGAAATAGCTGAAACTAGCTAAAACAAAGGAAATCTGCATTGCTGCTTGGTTATTGAAATTCATGGATGAGACAGAGGAATTTCAACAGAAGCTAAATCTAAATATGCTCTGGATTGCAAAATAGAAATCTGTTTCTTTTTCTCTACTCATAGAATTCACAGAGTCATAAAATGGTTTGGGTTGGAAGAGACTTTTAAGATCATTTCGCTCCAACATCTTCTACTAGACCAGGTTGCTCAAAGCCCCTGCTCGAACACTTCCAGGGATAGGGCATTCACAGCTTCCCTGGGCAACCCGTCCCAGTGCCTCACCACCCTCAGTGTTTCTTTCTAAATTTGTCCTCTTTCAACTTAAAGCCATTTCCCCTTGTCCTATCATGACAACCCTTGTAAAGAGTCCCTCTTCAGCTTTCCTGTAGGCCCCTTTATGTATTTGAAGGCTGCAATAAGATCACCCTGGAACCTGCACCTCTCTGGACAGAACAATGCAACTCTATCAGCCTGTCCTCACAGAAGAGTAGCTCCAGCCCTCTCTGATCATCTTCATGGCTTCCTCTGGACTGCCTCAAGAAGGTACAAGTCTTTCTCATGCTGAGATTTCGATGCAGTACTCCAGGTGAGGTCTCACGCAGTGACTTCAGCAAGGCCTTCAACACTGTCTGTCACAATATCCTCATAAGCAAGCTCTGGAAGCGTGGACTGGATGAGTGGACAGAATTGTAACATAAAACTGGCAAGCTCAATCCTTGAGTCACAGATAGCCTAATTTTTTTGAAAACAAACTATTTGTATTACACTGGTTGTGTTAAGAGAATTACTGTCAGTTTGAAATTAAACACTAGTATGTTTCATAGTGAGAGAAACTCCTCTTTTGTTTGAAGTACAGAACACCAAGCATGTGGGAGAACTGTTCACCAAACTGAGTTATCCCAGGCTGGTCTCAGTCACAGAAGAGAGATAGCACTTGTAGGGAATTAATATCCCCTAGAATACTCCTAACAGAAGTAAGCTTTAATTTATGTTTATTCACACTGACTGTAGTTAAAACAGAAATTTACATCCTAGAGTCTAAAGCAAGTACGAAAAGTGCCATCTAAAAATTCTGTTGCTACATGAAAAGCTCCCACCTCTTACCCCCTGGTAGGGGGGGAGTGTGCAAAAGGAACACTCAGCACGCTATAGCATAGTTTTCTGATAATGAACTTCAAGTATGTCATTGATATTCCTTAGATTCTTTCAACACACTTTCCAAAAGGGATTCATGTGGATATACTGAACAGAAAAGACTTCATTTTGATCACCAATCTCTACATATTTACATTGAAAAATCACCATAAATTTTAAGGCTACCATGGTGGCTATTGCTTCTAAGAATTTTCACATACGGTTCCTGTGCTTCTTCCTTTCTCAATGTCATAGTTTCTTACTTTTTTTCTAAGGTGTTTTGCCCCAGATTTATGCCTCATGGTAAATTCTTAAAAAAGAAAATGAGAGAAGTTTGCTCTTGCAATTTTGCTCTTGACTTTACCAGACTGTTTTTCATCTTTCCTTTCTTCTTTTCCCTGTATCTTCTGCAGTAGTTCCCTTCTGTGATCATCCCTCTCCTCAGAGAGAATATTCCCAAAGACTTCCAGGAAGTTTAGCAACATAAAATCTCCATCTTAAGTGTCTGTTTTCTGGTTTATCATCAATGTGGCTTAGTGACACTGTGCCCTCCAGTCACCTAGTTTGCTACCTTGCCAATCAGTTCTTGCTGGGATTGCAAGCTCAGCCGTCTGGATGACATGATGACTCACTACCCTGGCTGGTGTGTTGTTCATGGATATTCCATGACAAAAATTCTGAGAACAGCACAACCAGGAGGATTTCTCAGCAGGAAGAATCTGTATAAGCTAACAATCCTCAGAAGAATTCAAAAAGCTTAGTAGCATCTGAAAAGGTTTTCAATTATTCTGTGAAATGCAGCAGAAGCATTTTTAATATATCTTCCTTCTTAACATACTACTGTAGTGAAACATATTTCACTAGAATTCTATATGCCCCAAGAACAAACCTATGCATATTTCTGCACCTATGCCATGAAATTTGTTGCCATGGAAATATCAAAACCAGCTTATAACTAAGACTGGATAAACCTTTTCATGCAAGACCGTAACGAGCCTCAATCTCCGCTCAACAGCCAAAATGAATTGTAGCAATTTTCATGCTTCTGTAGTGGCTTAATATCTTTCTTATATCATTAAAGTCTTTCAATCGCTTATACCCAGCACACACAGGCCCCAGATCATTCAGTTCAATGCATAAGTTGGGCACAGCAATTCCAGCAGCATGTCTGATTAAACTAAATTAGACTAAATTATTCTTACTATTCTTTGCCTTTTCTTGCTGCCTTCAAATTTATTGGCAAAGAAGAATTTTCTGGATTAATTGGAGAGCTTTGGAGTGACTGTAGTACCTTCTAAACTTTAAAATTTCAGACGATTTATGGCTGATTTGTAGAGTATACTCTGAGGATTAACTGAATGGAAACCCTCAGATCAGGGAGAATTTAAAAAGAGAAACAGCATCTTCCAGCAGTGAGTGTCTTGGGTCCTGCTGTCTGAACAGCTTCTCCTGCTGGAGAAAAGAAGCTGACCTCGGGCAAATAGCTGTGGGAGAGCATGTATGACTGTGTTCACCTGCACGCACCTCTTCGCTTCTGGATATTGAATTTTTTTTAAGGGCAGGAATTTTACTGTTAGAGGTTCTCTAAAGTTAGTCCCTTGGGGTTAAAGAAAGAGCCCTGTTTTTGAGTATCTCTACCTCCATTTAACATACTTCTGGTTTGCTCTGCTATGAGACATAATCACAAAATCAAAAATAGATATAATATTCATAACTGAAGTGGCTTATAGAGAGTAATTTGAAACCAACGTCCAAAATTACCTCTTCAAGAAATATATTAACAAACAATCATGAATATAATTGATCTACACATACATCTCTATCTAAAATTTAGTTACCATGATGTCGTTCCGTTTACAGAATACATTTAAAGTCTTAACCTTCTGTTCCCTGATGAGCCCTCCACACAAATGCTCATATTGTATGATGAGTTCACAGGAGAATAAAACTGTACAGAACTGCCAAGACTGGGTCCTTTTAAGGTAAATATGGCTATTGAGAGAGGTTAGCTGAAAAAAAAATTGATTTTAATACATTTCAGAGCCTAAAAGCAGAAACTATTCAATACTGAAAAGCCACACTTTTCCTCAAAATTGCTGAAGTACAACTTTTTCCTAGAGACACAAATGTATAGTTCAATTAAAAAGATGAGGTATTTTGAAAATTATGAAAAATTGCATTTCTGGTTTAAATTATAATTTGCCTGTTTAGTAAGTATACTTTCATCAAGAAGAAAAGCAAATGCTATTTCACTCTGCCAAAACACAATAGAGAAACTACCTGAGAAATTACACAGTGTAAGAACGTGTGACTCAACATGATATAAAAAATACAGGGTCCAATAAAGTGTATTCCCATACACTAAGATGAAGTTGTCATAAAGATAACCAAAAGTAGGATGCAGTGAAATTTTTCAAAATATTCATGTTATTTACACTGTTACACTGTTAGTCTTAATTTTTTTTCCTTCATACAAATAGGATTTAACATTCTAAAACAGAGAAATCAGTTTTAAAAATTTCTCCTCATTGTGTAAGCACTTTTAATATCAAAGTTTTCTGTCTGTATAGCTACAGAACTCTATGTCCCAAAAAGAAAGATCAAGGGATGTCTCATATAAATTTTTTCTACTAGATTGCCTTGCAAAAAGTTGCTAATGAATGTATTCATGACACAGTCACACACTGGTATATAAAGAAAAATAATTGGGAAAGAACTTAAATTAAAACTGGAATAATAAAATAGAAATCAGAACTTAACATGATAGAACATAAAAAGTCACCAATTTGAGTCACTATGACTCAAAACTTCTTTAATAAAAAAGATATAAGGATATGAAACAATATAAGTTTATTACTATAAAATGCATTTTTCAGTTAGACGCTTTTATAAATAAATTCTTCTTACCTGTTATAGTTGCTTTGTTAATAGATGGTTGGCTACACATTGGTGATCGTCTATTAAAAAGGAAATGAGAAAAGGTTTAAGCCTGTTAAACTCATAGATGACTGAATCCCTGAACAATATAACAGAAAATACATTACCTGGGAATTTAGTTGGGAACTCCAGGACAGGAATGTTTTAGGAACTTAAAGGTTTATTAAAAGCCTGCCTAATCACACCTAGAGTTTACATATAGTTTGAAATGTGATTTATAAACATATACAAAGACATTCCTTCCTTTGAAATGCTAATTACTTCTAGCTCTCAAGATGCCTATTTTGGGTGAGGGAAATTACATCACTACATATGCCAGTGTAACTAACATTAACATTAGCTGTGATGCTTTAACATGACTGGAGAAAGATCATTATAATGGCTCATTTACAGCTGTGAACTACTGTGGATAAGTTAGGGTTTCACTATCTTGGATGAGTTAGGTAGAGTCCTTGGTTCAGATCATGCAAGCAGCTCTCAGTGAGTGCAGCTGTCTGCTCACTCTGCTTCCTTTGCAAGACTCAGACTGCGCCTGAATGATGGTCTTTGAATAATCTTAGACATGTGACTACTTTATTGAAAATCATATAAGTTCCAAAAACCTGCTCCAAGTTCATGCAAAGACAGCAACGCAAGATCAGTTAGAGGGCAAGAGGGATGTTGTCTCAGCTACCAAGTATAACATCTTCAGGGGATTAATAAACTTATTCGTCATCAACGTTTCATGCAGATTTGGTGGAACAGATTGAAATCTGTAACATCTATTTGTCTTCTTAGTTTATGTTAAAAAAAGTATCACTGCAAAAAGTTCAGTGGCCAAAAAATGACACTCACTTGCTGGGTGCCCGGTCTTGTAAATTGGTTAATGCAGCAAAGTTGTTCCGGACAGTACGCAGGCTGGCCAGAACCTGGAACAAAAAAAGTGGTTTCAGTATAAATTTCTGCACAAGTGAGACTGATCTATCTCTGCTCCACTGTGCTGAAAGAAAAAGAAAAGCATGTTGCAAAACCACTGTAAAAGTTTTCCCGGGCTTGTTAGTTTGGAACCTTTGGATATTATTTAACAATAATATGTCTGCAATATAAGGGCAGTAGTTTATTTCTTTTTTTCTGTTCCCCTCCTAAACAACTCATTATCTGTTTGAAAGCAGGCTGACTTGCAGAGGAGGAGTTTTTATACATAATACTACTTATTTATTTAAAATAACAATAAAAGCATTTGAGTTTGGAAGATAACAGCCCATTCAAGTCTAATGATCCATGCATAAGAAATAATTACAGAATCTTCATTTGCAGTTCAGTCCCCATAAACTCCAAAGGACAAAGGGAATGAGATTGTCTAGACCGCCACGAAAAGTAAAAGTGTCTCCTCTAAGAGACACAGTTGATCTGGAGACTTAGTGCAGAAGGCCAAAGAAAGAGAAAAGTGTCCCCTGAGAAGGTGGGAAAAGCCTGCAGGCTCTTGCAAGCTTTACGCATTGGGAAAGACAATACAGATGAACTACTTCCTTTCTGGGCTTAATTTCATGCAAGACAGCCGAGAGTGAGCGCAGTAGGAGGAATGACTTGTTATAAGCAGCATAGGCACTTCTTCTGAAGGCAGCTGGATAACAATGAATTCTGTGCCATGTAAGGGTAATAAGATAAACCTCTCTGTCAGGGGAGAAGTAGTTCAGCTGATGTCAGAGAGGAGCCGTGAGTTGATTGGAGCTAGATTGGAAATGGGAGAAAACAGCAACACTAATCACTGGTGTGTCTTTGCAGGAGTCGACTATTTTTTTTCTCAGCCTAGACTGGGCTGGATTCCCCGTGAACCCATAGGAAGAATAATAAAAGCAGCAATGGGAAACTGGGTTTCAGAGATCTGAGTTGAGGAGTGCACAACCCTCTTTCCATGGCACCTTAGATTTATACAGGAGGTAGGAAGGGGGTAGGATACTAAAGAAAAAAGAATAAAATAATGAAAGCTTGTAACAGAAAATATTCAAGATCTAGCAATGAGTGGAAGTGTTCAAGCTATTGGAAGTAATTTCCAAATGAGTTAAGATAATAAAAAATACATTTGTCTAACGAAACAGAATTAATTTCCTTATGTTTTTCTTTCCAAAAATCAGGAAGCAAACTGAATTATTTTTAATTCAACATGGATTAAAAACACTTATATATGTAATCAAATTTGCATGCTCAGGGTATAGTTGAGATGTCAGAGCACTTTTATAAAAGGCCCTTGCTTAGTCTTTTCTCTGCTAATAAAAGATAATGGTTTTATTCATATTAAGGACTTGATTGAGTCATATAAACACTGCATCTGTTTACAATATAATTAAATATATAATAAACGATTAAATTAATATTCTTTTAATATCTTATTATTCGACCAAAACACCCTGCATAGTGTGGCTGAGGCTGCCACTTTATTCTTATTTGAGACTGCTGTGTGACTCAACCTTTCTCTTTCCATTCACCTTCAATCACATATGATTTCATAATTACAGTGATTTGACTATAATTCCTATCTGTTTTGGAGTAAAACCCAGCATCAAGAGTTCAAGGAATAGCAATGTTAACTTTTCATACTTTGTAAGGCAGCTCTATTGTGAAAAATTGCAGCATTTTTATCTGAATTATAAAGAATTTTGTGCTGGTAAGCTAGCTCTGATAAACCAGAATCTGAATAGAAAAAACAAACCTAGTTTTGTAAAGGGACATAAGTGTTCTGGGTAAAATTTATCTCATGTCTAAATATCTCGTACTTAATTCATAACAGATGTTTAAATTGAGAAGTTGTAATTAGAAAAATAAGAGAATAACAGGAATCAGAGATTTGTCTTAATCATGACTGCCTACTACACTATTTGGAAAGAGATCAAAGGTGTTTATCATGCTGTTGCACTTCAGTTTATCAGATAATCAAAAAGTGTTAAGATAGTGAGATAAAAATAACAGAGTGGGAGGTTTATGACTTTCTGTTGTGACACTTTTTCTTTTTTGAAGGAAACATATAATATCAACAACAGAAAATAACTGGTTTGGCCATTTTGCCTTTAAATTACAAGATCATGTGAGAAATACGGCAAAACTGTGCCTACCTGAGCAAACGGTGTCACAATCAAGTCATCTCCGTGTCTGAAAAAATAAGCAGAGTTATAAGTCAGGTATTACCAAAAATTTGCTGCTCTAACAGAAAGAAAATCAGGTTTTACAATGCAGTATAGGTAACTCCAATTTTATTCTTCTGCAGTTACACTCTATTTAGGCTTCATGCATTCTCTGAAAAGCAAGTATCAACTTAGTTATTGCCCAACTGCCTGGCAAGTCTATGGGAAGGTTGACAGACCAGCCAGTTTCTGTGCTGTGGGTTAGGTAGGTGTCTGACCACCCAGGACTAATCTACAGACGCTTCATCCCAAAGGATGGCAGTAACTGTTCCAAAAGTGACTCCATTGAGGGCTTCCAGCAGGCTTGTGAGGACTGAAGAGGTGGATGGTGGGGAAGCACATCACAGATGAATAAAAACCTAGTAAATCTTCCACACTGACTGAGACTTCTGTAGTTATGGGGTGACCAAGGGTGTGCTGTGGCTATGGCAATCTCACTTCCTCAGGGGTGATGTATGGACAAGGTGCCAGGATGACACACTGCAGGGCAAAAGGCAGGAAGAGAAAGTGGGGTTCCTTCACTTGAGCATGGAAAACTGCCACTTGAAATGGTTGTCAAAAACTATAGTCCTGTAAATACAAGTAGACTGAGTGGCACAAAAGTAACACCTGCAAGATTAAGGATATAGAGTCAAAACATAGGGACAGGGAAAATTTGGTGATTTCAGTTTTCCTATATAGGTGAAAAAAAATTTTCCAAAGACAAAAATCCAATGTGACTCTGTTTTTAATTTTCCTGTACTTTTCTGCAGTGAATTTATCTTGATAAGTTACAAGTTTCAACTTCTAACAGAAACTACCATTGATTTGGTGCTGTTTTAATGTTATTTAAGTTTAAGCATAAAATATGAGTTTTTAACATTGGATTTCAAGTCCATGAAAATCTAATTAGAAAAAGGCTGATAAATGGAGAAATGTGATTTGTGTTTGACTTGCTATAACATTATTCTTATTATCTATATACTGTCCACAAGACAGCAATGGTTTGCAGATATAACAAAAACTTAATTAAAAAGCAGTACATGCAATCTGTACTACTCTACAATCAGTCTGTAAGGATGAAACAAAACCCCACAATATTAAAGATTATCAGAATGTTTAACAACTGTGTAACCATTTTTACTACCATCTCTTTTACTCCTTTCATAAAAGCAGTACGGATTTTTAAACACCCTGTGGAAGTAAGCTGCACTTTGAACAGAGTCTTTGCAGGAGTGGTTGGAATAGGGTGCTGCTTCTGGTGAAACCACTGTCCCAGAGTGGATGGAAAGCATATAAGCCTGACTCTCAGAACAAACCAAAAGAAGCATGTCCTCCATGGCACTTTAATTGCTTAGTGAAGTCAAATCCAATCAGGTGTAGTAGACAACGTGAATCAGCCCAGAGCATTAACAGGAGAGTTAATGACCAGCTGGGTTCAGTGCCTCTTTATGTTTTCATTGGGTCATGAAAACATCAGCAAAAGCTATAATTTTAGATAAGGGTTGCTTAATGAGTTACATAAAGGCTTTAGCAGAAGATAAGCCAAACACCCTTTCCCTTTTTTTATCCTGTTCTCCACTGAAAGAGCCAGAGTGTGACTACGCTACTTGACTTCCAGGAAAATTATGCTCTTTGTCTTTGAGTTCTGTGAAATGGCTTTATCTGATATGTGACAGCTGGCTTAAATGTTTCTCAGTAGTTCTTTAATTTTTTATCTTTTATAAAGGATATTTTTGTTATTTAGATAGAGCTACTCCATTTTTGCTTCCATTTTAACATTTAAAGGGCCCCAGCTCAAAACATAAACCCATTTCTTATGGATCTAGTCTAACCCCACATTTGGAAACTATGAAAGGGCAGAATTCTGAAGATGAAAGTGTTTACAGGTAGCAGCAGCACTGGACAAAGAACAAAAATATTAAATGGTTTCTACCTGTAAATAAGACAATGAAGATATGGAGATAGTTCCTTCTAGCATCTGTCAGTGGCAAATACTCTGAATGCCCAATATATGACACAAATGCACAAAATATGCACCATTCCCTCAAAGTACCAGGCAACTCTTGAAACATAGTTACTAACCATTAAATTCAGATTGGAAAGAAATATGAAAATTAGATTATCTCTCTCAAAATCTCTTGTGGGCTTCCTTTTTGTAGACAGTACTTCCTCTTCTTCCCATTTAGCCTATTTGCCACCCTTTGAAAGCTGAAGCACTTATAAAAGGCAACAGCTACATGTTCTTGACTTTCTGCCCTGGAGGATCATATTTTTCTTTTATGTAAAATAACATGATCCTACTTTTCTCATTTTCAAACTTGACTCTACTTTAGCTGTTTCTGGACTGCATTTCACTGGAGAACACTGATACCATGCTGTAGCTTGTTATTCTTTAAAAGAGTCAGAATTAAATAGTAATTTAATGTACTGAAATCAAGCCAGGACTTAATTTTCACTTTTCAAATCCCCCTTGAGTCAAGAGAAACAATTCCAGAAATTATCATTATTTTGGTGAACCTGTTACTGAAAACACAGATATCCACAGCTTTCACAAAACAGTTAAGCACTCACCAGACCCACTTGAACCCAATTGCAAAGCAATTGTAAAAAGTAGTGAGTGATCTTTGATCCACATTGGGTCAGAAAATCTGGACAAGGTGAGACTGTTCAAAGAAGCTGTGTTAATTTTTGTACAGAAGAGCAAGAACATATGATTCAAAATGCCATTGGTCCACAGTGTACTACAGTGCAATAAATACTACAACTTATGAGTGTCCTCCTGTTTCTAGATGACGTGGAAGCTGACAGGTGATTCTTTCTGGATTCTAGATTGCACAGTGCCACACATCTGTATACAGAAACAGCAAGAGGGAGTGTAAATCCTGCAATATGTCACAAGCTTCTAAATATAGACCTTTATACACATAGAGGTATTAGCCTTTAAAGTTAGAAGAAATTTTTCACATTCCAGTAAATACAATGTTAGACTGTGCTAACTGGAATGCCTGGCATACTTGTTCACATCTTCATTTTTCGAAGGAAATAGAGGTTTGAAAGCAGAAAAATTTTCACATAGCCCCAAAATTTAAAATGATCCATTCTCCACCATCAAAGAACATTGGCAAAATATGCACCAGCCCACATCAGATGACTGTTACATAAAAAACAAGTCAAATTTCTTTAGCAGACCAAAGATTACATACAACATTACAAGCTATTTGCCACAGTAAAGTGATGAGCCTAGACTTCTGCAAGTTTTTGTCTTTTGCTTTCTAACATTTCCTATATGACATACTTGAACTCACACCATATAACCTAGGCTGATCCCCACCCTGAAGAAAATATGAAAGAGCTGCATTTAGACAGAATTTAGCTGAATGTGTTCAGTACAAAAGTTTTCCTTTCCTCAAGATTGGCATAAATTTGTCTCTTCTATCCCAATTACAGAACAATAATTAACTTTTTTCCTGTTAATAAGGAACTTAGAGATGCATGGACAGACAGAGAAGCAGGTAGGAAGATTAACAAATGGATAAGGCAGGGTGACTGCATAACCTTTACTTCATAATTAAACTGTCATAATTTAATATAACATCTAATAAAATAAGTAACTAGAAAGATATCCTGTAGATCTGTCAGGATACAGTTAAGAAAGAGTAGATGTTTTTCACAGTGGTCAGAAAAACACTCAAGGTACCCATTAAGGAAAAGCAAATCCCAGGCCTTAAAGACCACGAGGAGTGTGAGGCACTTGGTGCTGTGGAGCTTCACAGGGAAGGTCCTCTAGGTTTGCCTTTGTAAGCGCCATAGTAAGGCCACAGATTAAGACTTTCTAGGTCTTTTTAGACTTTCTAGACTTTCACATAAATACCAACTAAGTGATCTTGAGGACATGTGTTGAAGTTGTGAGATATATACAGGTTAAATAAGAGCTATGTCTTATTTAAATAGAGGGGAGAAAACATACAACATATACTTACACTAGTTTGACACAAATGTACCAGTTTAAAGCATGATCTTACTGGTTTGCCACACTCCTCCAATTGAATCAAAACCTTCCCCCAGGAGAAGTACTGGCTGATGCTGACCAGGCTTTAAATTCAACTGTCATAGTCCGCATTGGATTCTCTAGCTACAAACTTTGGACACAGGCCAACTGGAAGAATAAAGCTTCCAATTGAATTGAAAAGCCCAAAAGGACAGTGGCTATATGGAATTCCTGAATGATGCTCCACATCAAGAACTAATGCTTTCACCACATTGTTATATGAATTTACTCAATTTTTAAAAAATTGTATTTGGGGGTTCTTTTTGGGTTTTTTTACTATAAGAATTTAGCAAGCATAAAAGCATGGGAAAATCCATACTGTCTTTATACCAAAAAAAATAATAAAGAATATGAATGTTAAGGTAGTCTTCTACCTTATGTCAGAAAATATACGGCAGCCTTCTTTTGCAGTGTAAACATTTAGATTAAACACAGCATCCACTGATTCCTATATACAAGCCTGAATCAGACTTACTGTCCAATAGCATGGTGGAAATACAGCTTAGATGAGACATTTGTGTTTTATTTGCATATATGCTGGAACACAATTATACCATATACAAAACCACAAATGAAAGACAGAGAAGATGCTAATACAGCACCCTAACTGCTAGGATTTTTTTTCCTGTCCCAATAACATCTTACAGTTGAAGCCAAGTATGCATATGCAAAACATATGACTTAGGTACACTGAAGTATTCACATTGCTCAGATTCAGATTTTAGCAGCAATGAAAGATGATTCTAGATTGCACCCTGCATCAGAAGCTGTGCTTTGAGGACAGCAAGCAGCAGTGGCTGCCTGCTCCATGCGTCTTGAGCTTTATCATCATCGTCTGCATTTGGAAAATCCAAACGGGCTGGTTTGCAAAATTGATTTTGTGGAGTCAGAAATCAGAGTGCTTTAATTAAGCTTATTCTGCAAGAATAGTGCTTAAATCATGTCATCTCAGTTCTTGAAGACTTTGAGAAAAATTTTCTAGTCCTGAGATATCTTAGGCCTTGCTCAAAAAGCCAAGACTAAATGAGTATGTCAGTTCTTAATGTTTTGCCTACATTATGAAATGGGGTTACAGCTTTTCCTAGCTAGCCAGTGGGTTATTAGTGATTTGCATCTCTTTGAAAGGGTAAGCACAATCTGGGGGATGATCAGGCACCGAAGGCAGGGGCTAGAGAGACTATGACACTGTGGGCAGGCTAGGATTCAGGGCTGAGAGGGCAGAAATTAAAATTGATGTTGGAGCCATGAGCTGTAGAGGAGGGGGTTGTTTTTCCCAGAGCACTTATTTATTTCTGTGAACATGTACGTAAGAGGATTATTAAAAAGAGCGACTCGAAACCACAGAAATTAGACCCCAAATGAAGCAGACTCTCATCAACTATTGTCTGAGTGTTTCAGAACACCACAATTTTCTATAACACTGTCCAGTTATGTCCTCCTGATACATCTGTCTAATTCAGCAACACAGCTTGCCCTAATTAGTAAAAAAGTATTGCTGTAATATTGGGAGTTCAGTACAGTTAATTTAATTGAGCATAACCAGATGAAGGAGGATTGGCTCAGAAAAGCCACAGCACCTGAGAGGTCCATTATCACAGCCAGAAGAAATGCTGGTTATAGTAACTCTACCTGGACCGTCAAACTAGCAAGTGAGATTTAGAAAGACACACTAAAAGGAGAAAAAAATTTCTCCTTTTAGCATAAATGTTACTAGTAAAAACTTCAGATATACAATATTTCAAAAGGCCCCAATTGACATCATAGGGAGCACAAATCAAGTTACTTCACTATGACATGTTAATTTTTCATGTCACCTTTTTAGCATCTCAGGTCCTGAAGATACACTTGACTGGGCTTTAAAGAAGCCTTTGAATTCCTGGAATCTGCCCCGTGGCAGTGATCAGTGCTAGGCCACCCAAACTGCAATATAAATTCAAGCTGAACTGCATTAGCATCCCTAGTGAGAAGCTCTCTCAAGACTTGGAACGACAAAGGGATCATGTCTGTTACAGGCTAAGGAACTGGAACTGAGCAGTGTTAGCAATTCTAAATCAGTATTTTGAGGTTTAATCCAGGGACTATCAGGTAGTATTATCTGGCTACCTGTGCACCTTACTGGGCATCAATAACTCCTTTTCACAGTGTCTATGCTTTTGAGCAGACTAAAAATAAAAAGATTTCGCTGGGTGACAAGGGTAACTTTAGGTTTCAGTGATAGGGATCTAATGAAGATCCATCAAATCCAGAAGCTTCATTCAGAATTGCTGGATAAACTGGAATAAGAATTGGCTGATAACTCAAAAAACAGAAAGTATTACTATTTTTTCCCATCCTGTATAATATGCTGTAGGAACACTACTAGGCTTCTTCCACCTACCATGAAAGCCTCCTAACACCTTTGGAAGAGTTTGAGGACCACCAAGACCCCTCATGCCAGACCCAACTACTTCTTTGCTCAGAAGCTTATACCTTTTCCAAAGAGACTGCAATCATACATCTGACTTGTGTAAACTGCCTGAGGAAATCCCGTAGGTAGTGATGTAGTGGACCATCACAGTAGGATGCCAGCATGATGTGTAATATACAAAACTACAGAAAACTCAAGAAATCATTTGTATCATATTGCCCTAGTCATCCACCAAGCTTCAATGCTTTAATCCTGTCATAATATGGCAGAACATTTAGATTATAGGAGAATGGTGGACAGCTGATCAATTGGCCTCTATTAAGTCTGTCACAATTATTCAGTCCTGAAGGAAAAGAGAGCATGGTCTTGCCAGATTGTTTCACTGCTGTAGGTGGTTTTCCTTCTAAAATTAGAAGGTAGTCTGCCTGGGGGTCACTGAGGCAATGGCAAGGGAAAAGAAGCTGCTGCAGTGCGGGGCTTTGGTTCGTGTGTTGAAGGAGAGGTTGGATTAAGCCAGAGGATATTGGACTTTGAATGAGAAAAATGCTGAACTCAATCAGAGGAGTCCAGGCCTATTCAGCAGTGACACTGTTGGACTATTCATACAACGAAAATCATTATTTAGCTATATCAAGGCTACAAAACAAACAGGCATGAGAGACTACAAAATTGTGCTGTTTTCGGCTCAGGTTCAAGAAAATTAGTGACTGCGTGTACGTACATGATTGGAAGCAATCAAGTTAGTGCCACTTAACGAGTTACTATTAGTGAGTTTTGATTGCATTAGCTGACACATAAACTCTTACCTTGTTGCAAATGAAAATTAAATATGCTGCCTGGAACTACTTTTAAGCATCATGCATGTGGTTGCTTGCTCGTCCCCGTCCCACATGCTTAAGTGTTGAAAACTGATACAAATGTGCTAATTCTGAGAATAAGACTACATGACTTTCCACGTGAGCTTCCTACTGATGCAGGCTGAAAGTTTCCCTCCTTAAAAGAAACAGCAGAGCTGCTGAAAACAAGGCACTTATGCAATGCAACCCAGCCCAAGAGAGCTTGCTATCAGCCAGCCACAGATAGTTTCAAGGTTTACAAAAAAATGGTCCCTTAATCAAATTCAAAGGTTCCTAAATGGATGTATGTAAGAAGAAACAAGCTGACTTCAAGAAAAACAAGAAATTCAGAATTTCAGACTACATGTTCAAGGATTGAACTCTACACCTAACTGAGCATCAGTGCCATTAAAACGATACAGAACATTCAGTTTGTGCCCTGAGGGGTGAAAGGACAATTAATGTTCTTCTGGGTTTTCAAATAAATTTGACCTGTGCACATAGGTGATCACTGAGATGGAAAACCAGCCTAAGAGGGATCCCCCAAGACATTAAAACCTCTCTTTACAAAGTTCCCTTTCTGCTTCCATCCTTCAATATTGCAGGCACACAAAAGGCACACAACCACCCTCCTCTCCACTGCAGAGCAGTGTTGCAAGCCCAGGGAGTCTTGTGATGTACCTGAAATCCCAGCTAAGAATTGGGTTTGGTACCATGTTTTTAAGAACATGCTACCTTTGATGGAAAAGACGTATGAATTCAGTCTGTTTTGGTTAACACATGAGCAGTAACTTGTTATTTTCCTTCAAACATCCATCATTTCCAGAGGAGGGAAGAAAAAAAGCCTAACACATTACAAGTATTTAAAGGGGAAGTGACGCATTCAACAACTGAAAGCTACATCTGGAAAATTGTAAAGTTTTAGCAACTCACATGAAACCAATAATGATTCTGTATTGATTGAAAGTAAATAAAATAAATTTACATTTCATCAACAAAAATTCTTCCCTGAATAAAAAGCAGATGAACTCTTCTCAATGCAAAAATACTTTCTTTCTGTTTTACAGCATAATCAATTTCCTTATCAACAAATGAAGTTTACACAAATTTATTATTCAACTTTAAGCTAGTTCATTCTAAATTGAATTCTTTGTTTTGAATTCCACTTATAAAATGTGTAAAACAACTGAAAAGGACAGAGTCATCTTTTTTTTTTCTAAAATTTTTGTGTTTATTACTCAAAAAAGTATTGTAAGTGACTTGAAAATTATGTAGATTCATTTAAGCTGAAACCTGGAACTTAATTTAAGGATCTTAAAAACAAAAAAGCAAAACACAATGAAGCAAAATATTTACCTGTTTTTCCTAAAGTGATGTAGTTACATTTCTTTCCATGAACAAATAAATGTGTCAAGCAATTTAATGTATTTTTTCATTAAAATTTGTTTCTAAACAGAGTCACACATAGAAAATGCTCCTTAATTGATCTTTTTAGATCAGGCTGGACTTTCAAGTTTAACTGTCTTATTTCAGCCAGTAGTAACAGAAATATCACTAGTGATAGTAATATCAGGGATTCCTAGAAAAAATATGATACATCAAAAGGAATTTCAGCTGCAATTTTTCTGCAGAAAAGGCAATTATTTCTTATTTGTTAAAATGAGGTGCAATTACTCCTCTCAGTAATTGCATGTCTTGTCTGCTGTCCTAGAATTTTGGCCAGCACCTCTTAGGAAAAAGGTGGTTTTTTCTCCCTAACAAAAGAATTCATACTCGCAATATTTTATTAATAAAACCAGGCCTTACTGGCTCAGAAACGAAAGAATAAGCTTGCCTTAGAGGATGAGAAAATACATCCTCTGTAACTGTAATTGTAGAGAAAATGTCCTGGAGTAAACTGCATCCTCTTGATATTTCTTTTATCACTGACAGCAGCAGAGGGATGCTGCTGTCTTCAAAAGTTACTGACAGAGTAGCAGCAGGTTGTCCAGCTCAGGGAATGGGAATATGGTGGCCATTTAGCAGATCACCAGACCAATGACCTGGCAGTTCCCCACAGTGTTCCTTGCCTGGGTTCTGCTCCTTTAAATCATGGAAGCAAGTTTTAATAGAAATCAGCAAATTTTGTGTCATAATACTAGTTAGAGCTTACAGTGATAAGCTGATGAAGAAAACACTGCTGAGCTTCTCTAAAGGAGGCTGTAAAACTGCTCCCCAGCAGTTGCTTTTTTATGAGTGAGGTTCAGTTGGCCAAGTCCTGAGAAGACAAGATGTTGTGTCTGAGCTCTGTTCTGAGACCTTGTGGAAATGGGAGAACAGACTTAAGTGAGAGGTCAGAAGATGTCTTACACTCAGAAAGACACAGTGGAGTTTGGACAGACTTGTCTACTGAGAGTGTCTTGGTCCTCTGGTCTAGACTGCTATCCTCTGGTCTGCTTCTTCAGAATCACGGGAGGTTTATACATGTTTTCTCCCTTCAAAGTGGCATAAAACATAGGCTGTGATGCAGCAGTGGACAGCTTATTGAGGTTTTTTCCTAGGAACCTGGTTTTTAACCTGATTAGAGACCTGGGTTTTGCTAAAAGAGAAATTCTCTACTAATTTGATCTCTTGCTCCATTAGCAGGGCAGTGAACCCTTAACAAGAAGGGCACAAAAAGTGTTACCACTTCTACCTCTTCCTGCATTTTCAAGTTCTGGGCAGCCACAACAGTTCAAACAAGTCAGCATTAATTAATCAGGCCACCTCAGCAAGACATCCACACAGCTCTCTGCTTGTTGAACGTCCTCAAATTCAGGCCTGACAATTCTTCCAATAATGATTTTGCACATCTTTCAGCTAGGTCCCTTTCTCCTCTGTGTTGCTGTTGGAAACTTTTTTGGGCTTTTTGTTTCCCATTCTTTATTCTCCTTCCCTTTAAACTTGTTTTCCTGTCTTTCATCATAGATCCTGTAATATAATTCTTCATATTGTCTCACTACCCCTCACTGCCTCACTCAGTTTCTTCTTTTTCTCTTGCACATCCTTATTTCTCTGCTGGAAATCCCATAGAGAGGCTTCACAGTACATCTGTGCTGACCTGCCTTGGACCTTGCCTCTTCCTGTCTAAACCATCCATCTCTCCAGTCCACAAACTTTAGCAGCTTTTCCTAATTTCTGTATGTAATCTCCATGTCCTGCTTTTATTATTCTCATGTTACTTCTTCCAAGGGATAACTGAAACAATGTTACTGACCCCCACTCCATTTTATGTGTTTTTTCTTTCTTACATTCAGCTGCTTTTTCTGCCTAACTGCACCCATATTCATCCCACTAACCTTCTCTCATCAAAGCAGCCTTGTACTCATCCTGTCTTTTATTCTTTTCCACAACTAATTAATCAAAATATATTTTGGATTCTCTAATTTTAAAAAACCTTTCCACCTGTCCCTTCTCTGCTCTTGTTTCTTTATTTTCCATCTCATCTCTCTAAGTGAAACTCCCTTTGCTTTCTCAGTGAGGTTTACTGCTTTGAGCATAGTGACTCACATTGTACCTTCTCCTGTGTATAGTATCTGATTGTATAAGTCTCTTGGCTATCATCTTTGACTTTATAAGTAATTTGTAGCAGAGCCCATCTTTTCATTTTGGGTTTGCAAACAACTGAGCACAACTTCTTCCCTTCCTTGGCTGGAGCTGCATGCGTAATAAATAATGACATGATGAATTTAGCATTTTAGCACTGCCACCCACTGGCTGTCTTAACATGACATTCCACATTTGACTAAAACCTTGAAGTATTGTTTCTGTTGCTACTGACTGGGATGTATTATTGTAAATTCTGTATTTGAGAGTAATGGGAATGCCAGAATTTTCTATGCTCTATTCCTTTCAAATACAAGACATATGCCTTTTGCTTTTTCTTTTTCTTTGCAAAGGGAAACATCAAGGCTGGTTGAAGAATCAGAGGATCTAGACTAAACTGCCATGTACAATTAATCCACTTATATTTCCTGAATGATGTGTATATTTTGTAATACATATTGCTCATGTCTAAAAAGCAAAAAATACTTAAGCAGGTATATAGTTTCAAAAGGGAAATAGGAGAATCTGAGACTAACCTAAAATTTGTGTATTTTCCCTGTCAACCCTTTCATCTTCCACCTCATTTAGCAGCGTCCTGAATCAGAGTTGTTTCTTTATTTTAATAATATTCAGTGCATTTCCTTTCCATGAGCAAATTCAGCTTATAGTTGGTTCTATACACAAGGACTTTTGTGGTTTTTATTTTTTTTCCTTGCTATTTTATCTTTTTAAACTTTCCCCTCTTTTATTCATTGCCTTTCTGTCACTTAATTTCTGTGATAAAACCAAGGTTATTATAGTTAGGCTTACTGATAAATGATTAATATTCCATGGTTAGAACAACTTGCCTTTTACTGTTCCTAATGTGCTCCCCTACTAAATAGTGGCAGGAATATTTAGCTTCTTAGTACAAAAGTTCCTCTGTGACAAGAGACTCTGAAAATCTATGAAGCTGTGAGGTCAAATAAATTTTATATGTAAATGTGTTTCCAGAAAAGTTTGAAAGGAAGAATAGATAGGAAAAAAGGGGGAAAATGTGTGCTGTTTCAGTAATTATATTGTTTATCCAATTTACTGCCATGTGCTGAAAAATTATCCAAAATTCTAGGAAATGAAGTGGATTGTGAGTTCAAGGATGGAGCACTAATTGAATTCTTCATTGAAATGACTCATCTAAGCAACACAGTCAGCCGGATTGCCCTCCTGAATGTAAAAATCTTTACAAATGTTATCCTGGCACAGGTGCCATACTAAAAGCTTGACTCTTCTCCCTTTAAAAAAAGGACATCTGTCAGAGGAAGACTTGCTGGAAGGGGTGTACTATTTCCAAGAATTTTTTTTTTTTCTAATAACACAGCAAGATGAATTGCTCTTGTTCTAACCCATTTTGTCTCAACAAAAATTGGTCACACTTGGCACAAAGCTTACTAAGTACTTCAATCTACAGAGTTTAACTGAGTCATGGACCTTACACTAACCCTCTCTAAAGGCAGGAATTTTTCTTACCTTGACACTCTGCATAGAAAAAGAGCTATAATTAAAGGAAATAACAGTTCTAAAAATTATATAAGCTGAAAAAATCCCCCAGGAGTGTTCATTTATGGTAAGTATCAGCTCTAATTTCACTCACTATTATGAAAATCCTTTTTCTTTTTTTGTGCCTACTCTTATTTTTTTAAAGCGGATATCGATAGGTCTTTGCCACATTAAAAAACATTATTCACTGAGGTATTCTGACAAGACTGGTTCTTTATTTTAGATATATATTTTAACCATAAACACCAATTTGGCCATGAAATTTGGAGCAGATAAGGTAAAAAAAAACAGCCAAAAAATATTTATTAATTTCTTCTACATAGAAGTGACTAGAAGATGGAACACTCAATATTTAAATATTTTAGGTGTCCTTCAAATAAAGAGATTTGCATCTGACTTCCACTACACGTGCAACTTACTTGAAAAGTATGAGTCAGCAGAAAATACACACTTCACAGAATAGTGAGAGAGGACAGAATAAATTTATAAAGGTCTTTTCTTAGAGTTTTGTCTTTTAGCTAAAAGGGTATTTGAAAAAAATTTTTCTCTCTCAAATATATTTTTTTTCTGCCAGCTGATAAATCTTTTATCTCAAAGTATAGACCCTTGTTGTAAATAAATGGAATCTATTTCTTAAGATCATGAAGAAGCCTAAATTGAGTTTGTATTGTTTATCTTGAAAATAACTTAAGAGCCAGAAAATAGTTCTCCTTAGTGTTTTAGTACACCAGTATTGATTGTCATTATTATTCTGCCAAAGCTCATAGAGTGGATAAACATGTCAAGTACATCTTCATCCTTCAAAAAGCTGCAGGAACAAGTATAATCTTCATTAAAGAAATAAACAAACAATTTCCCATTACTTCACTAGCATAAGTGATTACTGCCTTCGATTTTTCAAAAAAAATTTCTTGTGGCTGCAAAAATCTTGATATTGGACAAATTATAGACAAGAAGTATTTTATAAGGTACTTACATATCACTGGCAATGGAGGAATTCCTGGACATGGACTTTGGAGACAGATCATAATCACTGTCTGATCGGTAAAGGAAAGACTCCCTACGTTGACTGTGGACAAAATTTGCCTGAAGAATTAGCCCTGACCCAGGGCTTGTCATGGGGTCCAAGGGACTTCGTCCTGATGATGTACCATTGTCTACATCGAAACTGCAAAAAGAAGAGAAGAATTTTTATGTCATTGACCTAAGAATTTTAAAATTTAATAAACACCCTTCTGACAAAATTATCATAGATGATTGCTTCTTGATAGTAATGGGGAAATAAAGACCGGGTCACGTCCACTGCTACGAAAAAACACGAGGCAAAAAAGAGAGATTCTTTAAGATTACTGATAAACAAAAAAAACCCCAAGTCTGAAGGAAAAGAAATTTGGCAGAGAAAACCACCACGCTATTAGGAATACAGGAAGCTTTAAACTTCTCTGCATGTAGAGTATCCATGAGCTCTATACCAAAGTAAACATGATGTTTCATTATTTACATCTTCAGGTCCCATCACTCCTAAACTGGACCCCAATTATCCTGCCTCCTCCCATTGCTAAGGCAACTGAGGGCTCTTTTCTTATTGAGTACCCAATCCTAATATTTTGTTACTACAAAAATATTTCAAGAACATACTTTATCTTATCCCAATAAGCAAAGTGCTGGGGTGGCATTAAGGCATTAAGCCTTGGGCACATCTGCCTGCATTAGATTGGCTATTTCACAAACATTGAACCAATGAGTCTTTTGTTCATGGCCAAGCAGCAAAACTTCTGTAGCCATTTGTGTCTTTGAAACACAGTTTAAATCCAGCCCTTTTGGTTGTTGTGTTTGGTATGAAGAGTGGCAAAGAGCCTTATCATTCCTAGAGAATGCTTTTCTTCTGAGAGGCTGAAGGATGAGGAAACAGAAAGAAAGAGTAGAATAGATACTGTTTCACGTAGACAGTAATGTTTCCACAAAGGCCTTTGAAAATCAGTACTAAGACCTTGAACGGGAGTCTGCAAACAATTAAACACTGGTACAGGGGAGATGGTGCTGAGAGGATGTGTTCACAGCAACCTGTGTTGCTTGACAGCCCAACAGCTGCATTTGGTACTGTATGGAGGATTTTTGCAGCCTGTGGCTTAATTTTTGGCTGTCTTGTGGTATGCAATCTGAGAGGTTACAAATGTGTGGATTAGCAAGACTAGGTCTCTAGGCTCATTTGCCATATGAATGGGGACATAAATAATACTGCTAAAACATTTTACAATGAGGGATGAAAAGCTGATATTTCACATGATTTTTTAAAACATGGATAAGTGCTAGCACCATATTATGCATTTTCGCTGAACCCATATAAAGTACTAATTTTGAAAATGGTGTTAATTTGAAGGACACCCACAGGTTTCCGGTTACAGCTAATGACAGCAGAATCGATGCAGCGCAAGTCAGCTGTTGGTTAGACTTCAGCCTAGTACAGGTGCCACAGCTGGTACATGCTACTCTGAACCAGCTTGTTTTATCCACTGCTGATCAGAGGTTTTAATGAGTTGCCACTTCAATCCTTTGCTGAAGTGGCAGCATTCCCATGACCTTTTTTTCCTTCTTAAATGAACTAATCAAAGGAATATATTGCTTATTTTGACACAGATGCACACTGCCTAGCAGAGCATGTATTTTTGTTTCATTATTTATTTAGTTGTTTATTTGTTACTTTGCACATATTTCTGGAAATGCAAGCTTACTTCCACAGTCAGAGTATATTATTTTCTTTGTATTCATCTCATACAGTTTGAACATAGAAAAGCAAATGTAGTTGGTTTGTTTGTTTCTCTTTTTAAAAAAATAAATGCAGAAAATATGATAAAAAAACTTCAGGAGACCATAGTAATTTAATTCTCTTTTCCCTCTAGTTTTCAGAACAATTTACTGTCAGTAAATCCAAATACATACACTTCTTCCCAGAACTTATTTAATTTGATTATGCCTGTATATTTTCTTCTGTGTCTTTAAATGTGCTACTGTTTTATCAATCTCAAACTAAGAAAGCTTAAACTATGAGACATCAAATGAGAGTTCTGCCACCAGCCTTCTAGGTGATCTTGGACTGTGCAGAGCTCGTCCTTTCATTTTCCTTATTTGTTGAGTCTTTGTGATCACTGCAATATCTGCCCACAAAGAATATTTAAGAATGTATTTTAAAGGCCAAGATACCATGAATGGTACAGTAAAATGTCCTTTTCAGCTCGTAGTGTCATTAGTCCATAACCATATTAACACTGCTACTAGCATGACTACTATTAATTATCATCAACCCATATGTTTTTAGCTTGAATTCCTAAATATTGAAGGAGCACAAAATAATCACAATAGTAATGAAGGCTTTATCTCATCACATTCAAATTTCATAGCATTTGTATTTCATTGCCTGAATAATTTTTTTCCTCTTTAAACAGTTTCAAAAAAACACAAACTCCTAAACAATAAACAGTCTGTATATTTTGTTTTTATATTGAGGGCAGAAGGGCAGATAAAACCGAAGACAATATTTTACTCTTGTGCTCAGTAAGACTAATTTCTGCAATGGCAGCATAATTTCAAATATACAGAAGCCTGCTTCGGAACTTTAAAGCAAAAGCTAAAAGATGGATATAAATAAACGAAGGTAAATGTAAGTCCCTCTCACGGGAGGAAAATTTTGAATACAGAGTGAATACTAAATTGATTTCTTCAACAGTGGACTTAAATATTCAACTGATTCAATTATTTAGTTGGATTAAAGGAATATGGTTTATCGGCAGATTTGTTTTATTTTTTTCACCTCCCTTTTGTGGACATCATATGAATATTATATCACCAATCTTATTTCTTCCAGTCAGAAACTAAGGCAGGCTTCTGTGAATGATTTTACTGTCAGATTGCAACACAGTGAATTTTTAAAATTTAGAAGTCTGTCAGCTAGAAGTGCAGTTCCACCAGCCAGGAGAGGTCCTTTGGTTTGCAAGGTAATCACAAGTTTGCACAAGACATTGCTGTTGGGATAGGAATTTCATCCTGTTATACTGCGTGGTGACCACTAGATGGGTGTAAAAAGTAATAAACAGGATCCAAATATATCAGCTAGAT
This sequence comes from Vireo altiloquus, assembly GCA_013396875.1. Classification (NCBI taxonomy): domain Eukaryota; kingdom Metazoa; phylum Chordata; class Aves; order Passeriformes; family Vireonidae; genus Vireo; species Vireo altiloquus. Next base: position 105,980 of record VZRF01011442.1, read on the forward strand.
TTGCCTCATGCTGTCCAAGAAAACGTCTCTTTTAAAAATATGCATCAAGAAAAAAATTATTCAGTTCTACAGTCAAAAGGGAGTGTGAATACAGCACTGTTTTTTCAGAAACCTATCTTTATATTAAAAAGTTTTGAAATGTTATAGCAGTCAAGTGTCTTGTTTAGATCTTTTGGAGACATTTGCCAACATTTTCAGATACAAAAGCTTGTAGAACTCCAAAAACAAGAGTTATTACAATGAAAATAATAAATTGCTTCTTGTCTGAATCACAAGTCTTGTTTGCAAGAAACTGTACTTCTGACTATCCTGTACTAAAAGAATATAATATCAGGATGTGGAATTGAGCACTTTCACACCTGTTTTTTGCTCTTTCTTGTTGCATACACTGAAAAATCCCAAAGTTTAAGATGCAATATAGGATAGACTCCTTAACTTGCCTGAACAGAAACTGCAAAAAGTCAGCTGTGCTTGCTTCATATTTGTCTTTCCACTCCCGATAAGTTTTATGCCACAAGAATATGTTGTGAATTGGAAAGAACAGAGTTGAGAAGAACAACTTCCAAAGAACATGGAAGTTGTTACTGAAAGCACAGGAACTGTTTTGCTTTCATTTCACAGGCAGTAAGGGGCCATTTAAAGACAGAATTTTACACTATTGCTCTGCAGCCAGCTCTGGGCACTTTGCATAATGCATGCAAACTGAAACTGCCTTTGGTGACTGGAGCATTTGGCACAGACATCACAGAGTTTTATACATTCAAAGAGATTTGCTGCAACTCTGGAGATGACAAAGCCATGAAAAGTCAGTGATAATTTAGCACATTTGTGCCTGCATTTTGACAAAACTTTTTAAGGTATTACTGGATGGTGTTTATCTTTAGAGCCTGCCTTATTCATTGTTCAGTGATGACAAACATGGCATAAGATGAAATTCAGAGGTTTTTTTCCTTGTTTGGCTATTCATCATTTGCACTTCTTGCCCACTTTCTGTCATCCAGGCTCTGTATTAAGATGGGGAAAAAACTGAGCAATTTGCAAACATTTGTGTCTGATCTTCCCTGTTCTCCTAATAGGACAAGTAATAATAACACCACAAGCAAACTTTAGGAAGATTATTAGAGATTTGCTTCAGACAATACTAGGACTCTGTGGCAAGAACGGGAGAGGTTCTGGATTGTGAATCTCAGCAGCACTTCTTCATTGTTAATGACTGCGCAGTTTCTTTGCATATTGAAAGAAACACTTTGTGGACTTCCCTAAAGTCTGGTTTCCTACTCCCTGCAAGGCTGCTAAAAGAAAAAATGTGGAGGCCTGTGTATAAAATATAGACTGAAGTTACGTGAGGAGTCACAGTGCCATAATCACTATATCCAAGAGTTTGTAATTAAGGCTGTATAGAAAACGTTGGTTTGGTTAGGGTTGGTTTTCCTCAGTACTGAGAATTTAGCATTAATCCTGCAGCATTTTTGAGGGGTTGTTTTCTTTTGGTTTTGTGTGGTTTTTATTTTTAGAGAAAGACCCAGTTGTAGGAGAGAGAAGGAAATAAATTTCACCCTAAAATAAAGAACTTATTAGACTTTTTAAGAATGCAAATTTTGCTCCTGCTATTCCCCTTCAAGTGTCTCCCACTTTCATCTTATCTTGGAAACTACAGGGAGGGACAGCCAAATTAATTGAATCTCTGGGGACGTCTTATCTTTTGAGGCCATCTTTAGCATTACAGAGGGACAAGCAAGTTCTAGAGGAGCAATTCTTTTCCTCCATCAAAGGAGTCCATTGTCCTAGTGTCATGCAATCTCTCCAGCCATCTGTTCTATGACCTACATACACATCTCAATGTCCTCACTTCCAAGAAGCCATGTCCTGTTTTTTCACCTGGTAGCACAATCCCAACATCACACAAAATAGGTGCATTTGGTATAGCAGCTGTAATTCACTGAAATGATCACATAAGATCTGCCCTGCAGCAACTCCCTTTGAACAGGATCTAATTCAGAGTAAAAGCAAGGTAATAAAACTGCAAGGTTCCAAGAAAAGGGTAAACTATTTCTTGTTTGTGCCCCAGGACAGGAGCCCACCTCTGGGGAAGGAAACCTTAGCAACTGGAGAAAGGGAAGGATTGGATGCTACCTTCAAAAGCCAAATCTGAATGCATTGCCTGGATTACTTCAGATTTAAATAAGTAGTGGGCCACCACAGCTGGTTGCATGCACTGCAATGTTGGAGGATAGCAGAGAAGAGCCAGAGGGTGCCTGTATCTAAGATTGCTTCATAGGACTTTGTGACTTCACTTGGGCCTTTTTATTGTTTATTCATAAACTAAACATTAAATTGTGCCAACAGCTTGGGTGTCCTCTTTTTCTGCCAGACATTGTTACCCTAGATGAGAGATGAAACTTTAGAATTTCCTTTATCAGAAAGAAATAAGTAGTTACTAATGTGACCTTGCCACAGGTTCCCAGAAGATTTTAGATGTTGAATAGGCTAACCTGCAGCATCAGAGAAGAAGCCAAGTCTAACTAAATCACTGGATTTGTATAATTGAATAGCAGGCTATTTCTTTGTTTGAGACCTTTCAAAATGTTTCCTTTCTGACAGTGTCTACCCAGTGATGCAGAAGAATTCACATCTAGTTTTCTCCTCTCTTTCTGTCTTTTCCCCCAAGACTAGTTAAAAACAAAACCAAAACCAAAACCCACAAACAAACAAAAACAAAACAACAACAAAACACCTAGAAAAAAAAACCTCTGTAAACAAAGGGAAGAAAAAGAGAAATATTTATATTGATATTTTAGAAGGAATATAATACCTATTCTCTACATTTGAAGAATAAAAATGTTCATATATGAACTTTTAACAGTTTAACTTTTTAACATATATGATATTTTTATTTTCTTTGTAGAAAAGTTAACAAAAACTTTTGCCTTTCATTACTTAAAATTTTCCAGTCAATTGTAACCAAATGATATTAAAAGGAACTTATGATCTAAATTCATGTACCTCTGTAGAATTCAAGCCAACTATCTACTTGTGGCTTTGAGTTTCCAGTTAAGCAATTTAGAAAGCAAGCCCTATGATTAACTCCATATTTAGAAGTGGTGTGGATAGATTTTCCAGTATCAAAATTCCAAGCAAAAAAATAAAATGTGACATTTCATGATTTGTTTTTTAGCAGCAGAACTTGGCTTTTGCTCTTGGCATAACTGTTTTTAGAAACATTTGAATGTAGAAGGCTTAATATTAGGTCTAAAATTACAAGACAGTATTAAAAGTCAGGGAAACAGACAAATAGAAAATGTGTAGGACAAAAAATACAATGAAGCAGACTGGTTTGTAAGAATTGGTCTACTCAAACATGTTAACAAAGGAAATCTGACTATCTATTTATCTTCTGTGTCATGATTTTCTATCAAGTATCTCAGGAAATCCAATCTCTCAAAACAAACTGCTTCATGTTTTGTTATGAAGTTTCCAAGCAAGGAGTTTCCTGTGATGACTATTCCATTTCTTTAGTATTCTAGCTTTGAACAGTTTCCTAGTACTCAACTGAAGATGTATTTTCCAAAATGTCACCTCATTATTCTTAATTATACCTCAGTAGTCTATCCATTTGGCATGAAACACTTTTTAAAGCCACCTATTAAATCAAATTGCCTGTTGTGCTCAGTCATACTGGGATTCCCTTTGTGATTCCTTTTATTTTTTTCCTCAGAGAGGTTATCATCTCTCACCTGGCAAGTTTTATTCTCTAAACTTGGCTCTTTGGAGTGAACTTCTTTTTCTTAATGTGATGTTCAGATAGAATGCCAGTTTCCAGATTCTATCACATGGATTTCTTAGAAGATGAAATGGTTGTCTTATTTTCATATAACAACAATTCCAACAAAAAACAAGAGAAATGAAATGCAAAATAATTTCCAAGAAATGTGGTAATATGTTAATGCTTCTACTAGTAAGTCACTTTATATGGTTCTTCTGATCTAATAAATGTAATGGGACTATTATTCCTACTTTTAGACTAAAAAAAAAAAAAAGCCGCCTAGATATTAACTCTTTTCCACAGTGCTTCTGCTAAAATCTGTGGCAGCCTGACATCTGAAAGTGAAAATCTGCAGAAAATGTTGAAGAATCAGAAGTGTTTTGGGCAATCTGAGAAAAAGAATATTGAAAAACAGAACCACTTCATCCTAAAGACATGAGAAAGACTAGCCAGTAAGCCCTGGGGTGCTCCAAGTACCCCACCATCCTGCTGGTCCCTGCCACCCCTGCATGCCATTGTTGCAGGTACCTATCAACTGCATTTCTAGGAGTGGAGTCTCAGCCGGACTGACGGTTCTCTACTCTATTACTGTCATTATCTGATTACAGTCTATCTGTCACCATTCACTTAAACCATACCATAATCCTATGGGTTTGTGATTCTATGATCCCCAGGGACGGAGCATCCCCAGCTTCCCTGGTCAACCTGTTCCGGTGCCTCACCACCCTCACAGTAAAGGATTTTTTCCTAAAATCTAATCTAAACCTACTCTCTTTCATTTTGAAACCATTCCCCCTTGTCCTGTCAGCACATGCTCTTGTAAATACTCTTTCCTGTAAATTCCCTTTGCGTACTTGAAGGTTGCAATTATGTCACCCCAAAGCCTTCTCTTTTCCAGGCTGCACAAACCTAACTCTCTTAGTATTTCCTAATAGGAGAGGTCCTCCATTGATACCTTAAATGGCTACCTAGAAACAGAGACTAGACAGGAATAAAGGAGGTATTTATTTGAAAGGCCTTCAGATGTACACTTTGGGCTCCAGAGGGTCCTGCCTCAGTGGATCCCAAAATGGATGACAGGTCATGAGTTCTTCACACTTTAATATCAGCATAAATTCACTAACTAGAACCCAGCCAATGATGTAATTTTTCCAAGCTTGCCCCCCTCTCCCCAGGATGATGGTTTACAGTTCTTGTTCTGGGTGTCCTTGGAGAGCAAGTTACAGAGGTTTTGTTATGTCTATCTTAGCACAGAGAACAGCACTTAGCAAGCTACAGAAAACTTCAGAGTTACACTAGCAGTAGAGGATTTGAAAAATATAAAAGTTAAAACTAAAGGCATCACCATCCCTCTGATCATCCTCGGGGCCTCCTCTGGACTCACTCCAGCAGTTCCATGTCCTTCCTGTGCTGGGACCCCAGAGCTGGATGCAGCCCTGCAGGTGGGGTCTCACCAGAGCAGAGCAGAGGGGCAGAATCCCCTCCCTGGCCCTGCTGCCCACACTGCTCTGGATGCAGCCCAGGACACGTTTGGCTCTCTGGGCTGGGTCATGTCCGGCCTCACAAGTCCTTCTCTCAGGGCTACTCTTGATCTGTTCATCGCCCCCACTCTGTATCGATATCTGGTGTTGCCTTAACCCAAATCCAGCACCTTGGACTTTGTCTTGCTAAACTTTATGAGATTCTCATGCACCCACTTCTTGAGCCTGTTGAGGTTTCTCTGGATGGAATAAATACTGAACTACCTTCAAACTCTTTTTTAAAAAAATCACTTTACCTAATTTCTTTAAGAAATTCAAGAAAAAATTATTTTTCTTTCCCGGGTGAGTTTTGATCCAACTATACCAACTTCTTTTCCTGCAGCACTACTTTCTGAACAGTATTTGGATGCTGGGATACAAAATCAACTTGCACTGAGTGTGACCATATGGCATGAATTTACTGAATGTCTTATTTTAAATGTACTAGAACAAAATTTCAAAGCATATCAAAATGTTTATTTATCAATTTATAAAAATATACAAACCATCTAACAAGCATATTGACTAATCCCACTTAAAATGCAGCTTTCCTAAGATATTAGTAGAACAGCTTTCCTTCAGGAAAAACTAATAAAGAAAGAAATGTATGAATATGTTTGAGAAACAAACTTGAGCCAGAGAAGAAAAATTCAATATACTGAAATAGCTCAGCTTCTTCTTTTGTGAATTCAGCTGGATGCCATTACCAAAAGTGATCAAATTGCTTATATATTCTTTAAGAATTACTGGTGTGATAAAGCAAGCATGTAGGAAAAGAGGTCATTTGTCAGACCTAAAACATTTAAATCAATACCCTACAGCACTGATGAAAACACAGAGTCCACAAAATAGGTATAAATATTCCCAGGGATAACACTAATAGGCATTAGGAAGCTTCCCAGCGAACATATCTTTCTGAAGCATCGTCATATACAACACCAATGTTGATAAACACTAGGTCACAGAAGATATGGTTACACTTAACCTGTGCTTAGTGGAAAAGAGCTTTTTGCAAAGAGCAGCTGAGACAGAAGGCAGCAGGACTAAGCATCTGTGGTGACTCCATGCTACTCTCCCATCCAAGAAAATACAGCATAGAATGATACAATCATAGACTGATTTGGGTTGGAAGGGACCAAAACATGATCCCTGGAAGGTGTTTTAACTTCTCGCTGGTGTTCTAAGTCTCCCATCTCTTCCAGGCTGAACAAGTCTCCCTTCTCTCTCAGCCTGTCCTCATACTAAAGGTGCTCCAGCCCTGTGATCACCTTTGTGGCCTCCTCTGGACTCATTCTAAGAGGCCTACGCCCTTTTTAGAAAGACATACAGTGAGCCAGGGGGTGACCATTATGACAAGAGAACCTTGCAATCCTCAGCATCACTAAGCTCATAATTATTAAATCTGTGCACAACTGACCTTAAGCAACCCTTTCTTCAAAAAGTGTGCATTGCAGAAAATGGATAAGATCTGTGGACAGAAAAGTCCAAATAGAAGCTCCAAACTATAGGGACCTTGCACATAGAAGATTATTTGTTTCAACAGTACAATGTGCACATATAAATATCAACATGAAATCAAGGCCAGCTTCAGAGGAGGGTGGACAAGAGGCAGCTGGATCAGAAATTGTAGCTGTTTCTTTAGATATTGTTCTAGGTTGCCCATGACAACGAAAGCTCTAGGTAAAGGACACATAATTATGTTTAAGGAAACATTTTTTTCCTCACAGCATTGAAACATTCCTCTAATTTCAATAAGTGATTGCTGGCAATAAATCACAAATGAATTGCACTTCTAAAAGAATTTGTTTTGGGATATGTTAACAGAAATTATCACTGAAAGCAAACTACATATTCTGTAAAGGGTGAAAGGTCAAGGTACTAAGACCTTTAGGGTTCTAAAATTTTTCTACTTTGATTTAGCAAAATTATTTCATGCTTTCCACTACAGTTAATTTCAGTTCTTTAAATTCTGTGTGTTAGATTTTTTTTTCTATTTTTTTATATTGAATTATTTTTATTTTATATTGTATTTTTTGTATTAAGTTTACCAAATGTGCCAGGTTTTTTGTTGCTTCCACTTCCCTAGACTTCTACTAAATGTATCAAGGTGTATGTAGTGATTTGAGTTCTGAAAATCCTTTGCCACATCTAAGCAACAACCTTTCAAGGGAAACTAGTTCAGGAGCTAACCTTGGAAGAGGGCTGAGACTGAATTATCTTCTGTATATGCACTCATATTTATGTTAGACCCTGAGCACATTCACTGAGTACACATAATGTCAAAGATAATTCATGTCACTAGTCCAAAGCAAATTATAATCTATGAAAATGAATCATTTGGGTCTTGTTTTTCCTGATTTTTAGGACATTATTTTAATGTTAAATATATTATTACAATGTCTGATAGCATTACCTAGGCGGGCTGCCTGATGTTCCACATGATGGAACTGTGTTTTCTTGTTGCTAAATTACAAAATTTTGTCCAGTAGTGCTGCAATTTTCTGTCCAAGTTTTTAAGAGGGAAAGCGGGTCAACTGTTAGAAAGTGGTAGAGAAAAAAATATTTTTTCATGTTTAGAGCAACATTCTGGAAACAGTTTTGTGAGACATTCTAGTGACTCATATTTTGCTGCACAAAGTAGAGTTTAGCCAAGTGTCTGCAAAATGTTTTTTTTTTTTAAACTGATTCTGCGACCATCTTCATAATTTTCAAAATGTTATAAGTATATGCCAACCTTAAGTCAGTTGCCTCATGTATCAGCTTTATTGAAAAATCTGAAGTGCTACTGTGGTATTTTTTAAAAATCTGCTGTCTTGCTCAAAGCCTCAGCCAAGGAAGAAGCCCCTGTTGGATATTTGTGTCTTTCACTGCAGAAGGTAGGTAGTGAATCAAAAGGCTACAGAGAAGTAAAAGTGATTTTATCAGGAACGGTAAATAATATTTGGTCAATCTGCAAAGCACCTGATAATGAACCAGTCACTTACACCAACTTTATCATATGTCACTAGTTAAATGTTTTAGCTCTTGAGGAATCCACATGCTTAAGTCATTGAGTATCAACACTCACAAACAGAGATTAACTCAGAACATCTGAGCTGCTACTGGGTGGATCAAAGGTCCATCAGATCCACTAATCTCTCTCTCTAGGAGTGCTAAAAGTGAATGCCAATGGAAAAGGGTAAGAAGAAGCAAATAGAAGTGCTACATCCCCTTGTAACCCAGCCCCTCATCATTTTCTCACCCTTACATTGAAACAATGCTCTGAATACAAGAATCATTCCATGTCAAGGAGATCAAAAAACCCAAAGTCCTAGACATCACATTTTGAATGTTCAAAATAGGTAATACTTTCACTTTAGTCTCTGTGTTTTGATATCTATTGAGCATCGATGATAAAAATTCCTTCTATCAAAAGGGTGATATGAAAATTAATTTGATAGTCTGTGAGAAGCAGAAAGGTGTCATAGTGGTGAGCAGCACAGAAAAGCTAATGGAAGCATTAGAGCTCTTTTACAAAACATGTGAACAGCAGATTGTCAATAATGCATATTATTGACCATATAATGAGAAGCAAGAAAATTATAAAATACCAAATATCTCATGAATTGAGTTGTATTTGTTTTGAGTACTCAGTGAAGTGAAAGCAATATAAGACCATATAGGTAAAGTATAGATTTTTTTATGGATGGAACTAAACCAAAGTTCAGTCATAATAACATGGATATCAGGTTACTATGTAGACATTTGAGCACATGTTGAAGACTCTTGCATTTGTTATTGTTTATCTCCAGTTTTCTACTTCAGTTTGCTATAGCGCTACCAACAGCTGTTAATGGTAGACCATCAGAATTCTCAGTCTTCAAACGCAGTGTTTCAGGTTTACCTTCTGGTGGTTAGTACACAGATGAAGGAGAATACATTCCACTTTGGTTATAACGCATACATGACTAACTTGATCTTTTGCTCATCTTCAAGATCATTGGAACACTTCATTCACAGTCTCATTTTGATTAACTACTACTTTAATATAACCATGTTCTTGGTACAATCTCTTGTGCCCCTGTATTGTATGTTTCTACTAGTCTAAGATTTCTACTGTCCACACGATGATTTGACTCTGAAAGAAAAGGTGACAAAGCAAAGCCTATAGAGCTATAAATATAGTGCTTTAACTATTAACAAAATGAAGAAAATGCTATGAGGTGTAAAGTTGCTATACATATTAGACAACTCTTATTTGGTAAAATACCTAAATGAACAGAAGTCTAAAAATGCTGAAGGACTATTAAAAAATTAACTAGAAATGAGAGAAAAACCTCTAACACTAGTTAGTAGTTGCTATAGTCTTCAGATGCCACACACAATTCTAAGCATGGCTGATGAAAGAAATGAGTCTTTCTCTGTGAAAGAATGCAGTATCACAAATACCAGTTTACACTGCTTGTAGCAAGGCGTGTTTTTCCCAGTATTAAACAAACCTAGGAGCAGATTTTATGTAGTTAGTTGAAAGAGAAGCTGAAAAAAACCTACACTTTTTTAAGAAATGTGAGTGACCTGGCAAGCCAAAGCTGTTAAAAATCACTGTGTATTGCAAAACAAAATCTGTGAAATTCTTCTCACAGAGCAAGATCAAGACATTCTATTAAAATTTACAACTCAGCCTTGCCCCAAGCAGAAATACATATCTATAGATCTATCAAGGCTGGCTAAAAAATTTCTCATCAGTTACAGAGTCACCTATAAGCACAAACTAGCTCCATCAAATAAGTTTTGTGCTCCAATTTGCAGTAAAATTTAGGGAGAGGAGATGACTGATTGCTTTCTGCTGTTCTCATCCATCAACCATCCTCCCTGCTGTAACAACTCATCTGCTGCCATTCTCCATTGGGCAAAATGTGCTGCCTTTTCCCATCCTTTCCACAAGCTCTCCCCCTAATACCAAAAGAATATATGTTTAAACTAAAAAAAGCATTGCAAAGTCTGGAGGAATCATAACTGACTTACAGAGATACTTAGGACAAAATTATTAACACGACATATGTTTATAAATAGAAAAATGAAAAATAAAATGCATAAGAGTATCTTTTGTATAAAGACTTCCTGTTAATATGAAAAATTTTGCATGATTTGACTTAGTGCAAAAAAAATTGTCGGGCAACTTGATTCCAAAAGTCTATTCTCTTGATCCTGATGTCATTACTAAAATTGGGATAGGACATGACATAATTGCTGGCGCCAAAGAGGTGATTATATCACTCTGGAAACATTATAAAATGTGCAATCCAAGAGAGCAAGGAGAAAGCCCACCATCTCTCATCAGTCCCATTTATAGATGAAAAAATGTCACTGTAACATTGTTGCTTTTGGAACAATGTCTTCAACTATTTTCCCCTGACATCTTGTTATTTCATCCTGTGAAGTGTTCCCAGGAGAATCAACAATTTTGCCAGATCAAAACTACTTTTCAAGCAGTGCTTTTCAGCAGAACTCAGCCTACATAGGCTAAGCCCTGCCACGCTGACCACACACAGCGGTGGTGGTGTGCCCTCCCCGCTGGCACCGCTGCAGTGCACCATCCATCACCGTGTCTAACCTGCCACTCCGGTGCAGAATTCATGGACAGTCTTTGGCTTTCAAGCAAAAACCTCAAGCAGATGGGGCGAGGAGGGAGCAGCTTCAGGCAGCTGAAGGAGGGACAAGCTATCAGGAAATCCTTTGTTACATTTGTTTCTTTTGTGGGAATAAAGTAGGATAAGAGAATACAAAAACCTGTTCTCTCACTGGATGAGTCATCCTGACTGAATCATTTTATCCCCTTCTGTGCTTACATTTCCCTACCTGCAAAATGGGAAGTTTGTAAAGTGCCAAGAGTTCTGATCCTTAAAAACAACCAGAACAAAACAAATGAAAAACTTCCAACGACCTAAAATTAATATTACTGGGAGTAGTAATAAGAGCAGTAGATGTATCACAAACACTGCTTTTTAAGAATGTATCAAAAGTAGATATAGGTAAGAAAATGAGAAATTTAGAAAATTTACTGGTTTTCCTCATAGAAAACATGAAGAAATAACAGGAACAGAAGACTTGCTTATTTACTTGTTTTCAAGATCCCCTCCATAAAAATGGAGTGCAAGAAGACATTACGCCAGGTATGTCTGTAACATTTGCATGTAAAAGAAGGGAATAACAGAGAATAAAAAAAATACAGGGGGAAAAAAAGACAACAAAACAAACCACCATTAAACAAACAAACATCCTTCAGCAAACATTTATTATAAGAAACTTTATGAAAATGTTTAGAAAATAAAGAATAAAATCTTTTTCACCTCAGGTGTGAAGCTGATTAGATTTTTATAAAATGTGGTTTTATTTTTTGCTCCCAACATGCTGTACTTCTATAAGACACAGAAAAGCATGAATTCTACTTTCAGAGAGAATTAGATTGTTTCTTTAGTTTTGTTTAGTTTTGTTTATTTTTTCAGAACAATAACAGAAAGGACTAAATAAATTTAAAAAAAAAAAAAGTCAAATGGGCAACTAATGCACCAAATGAAACATTACAAAGGTGTAAAGGAGAAAAACTGGCAGTGGCCAAATATGTGTTTTTCATATCATACTGCACAACCCTGTCAGGACAGCAAGTGGGCAAGCATCTCATCTTGGGAATCTTGTAGTTTTGCATTAAGGAAGCCTCGTCAGTACACATCTTCCCAAATGATTTTTTTTTTTCACCCTTCCTAGCCATGGCTTTTTGCCCATAGAGGAGAACCTGCCTATCCATGAGAAAGACAGATTATTAAAAAATGTAGCAGGCTTGTGTACTATTTTCCCCTTTGAAATTTTTCTATGATTGTTAAAAGGCAATGAAAACAGAAACTAATTTATATCTGGCTTCTCTAATGCATGAATGAAGTAGCATTGAGTTCAATACAGTTTTTGCTAATGAACTTCATAATAAAAAGTGCAACTTTAAAAAAGTGTCAACATAAAAGAGCAATTTAGTAAGCATAAATTTTCAGAATATTCATGGTTTTGTACAATTTCAGGAATAATGTTTGATTAAAACAAAATTAATTCCTCAAGGAGTATTTAAAATAGAGAGGGAGGCAGAGAATTTCTGCTTATATTTCAAATATTAAAATTCATGTGGTTCCCTAGCACATGCAAAAGTGAAACAAATAATCATGGAAATATCTGTACCATTTAAATCTTCAAGAAATATTACATTATGCAGTAATGTTTGTGATTGTCTTTATATTCCATCCTTTATAGGAAGCTGTATTTAATTAATTTTCCAAGTACCTGCAATAAAAAATATTTAAAAAGACCTGGTTCTGCAAAGCCAAATTTCAGGAATTGGGTCATTTTCCTTCAATGAATACAAAGGGCTAATTTAAGGCCAAATGAGCTAGAAAGTAACTCTGAAACCAAATGCTGGTTCTGAGCCACAGAGAGATAGCAAGGTTAAAGAGGTTCAGAAGTCTGCTCTCAAAATTGCTATTCACCAGGATTACTATTGGAAAATCCTAATATCCACACACTTAAAAATAGGAGCAGCAGGCAAAGGGGGGAATGGACCAGACTTGTGTGGAGAAGGGAAGAAACAACAAAGGATCCTTACTCTGCAAGCTCATCCCTTTTAGGAAACATGCAGCAATCAAAATTATATTTTATCAATACTTCTTAGTAAAGATTGGAGGAAAGGGACATGCTAGTGAGCAGAAGTACATTCCAAGAGCTGCTAGCCCTTAGATTTTCTTCTCCAGATTAAGCAACTGAACTGGAATTTCAGATAAAATCACAATATTATTATTATTTTATTTCAGTGGCCTTTTCTGAGGATTTTTGAAAGTAGCTGGAAAGTTCTTGAAAACTAACTCTTTCTTCATTTTTGATTCTGGTTTTCCAATTGCCAACGAGTATTTAAACTAAAATAAAATCTTATTTTGAAGCAAAAGCCCAAATATTACCATGATCAATATCTCCAATAGAAAAGAAGAAAAATGAAGAAGGCAGAGAGAGAAGCTAGGTTGTCTGAATGTTAAAAGAGTGACAGTGTTTTTGCTTTCAGTTACAATGAATCATACAAAACATCTATTTCTAGTACCAGGAACCAAAAAGAACATAACTACTGGTTAGGAAATCAATCAGTTTTAGGTGAGGAAGCAAAATATTCTGAAGAGCTGCTGGAAACTGAAAAATGCATGCTTCCCATCCATCTAAACCCATGTAATGATACTAATGGCATAGATGCAAAGAAATATCTTACTTCTGATATAAAGAATTGTAAGAAAGTTGTTAATGCCTGATATCAGTAACAAAGTCATACGGTCATCTTACTAACATGGGGGGAAACTGTGGGGGAGGGAAGTATTTCTGTAGTGGAAAAGCTGCTCGGACAAGATGAAAAGCTGTGATGGCTTTACAAAATATCATTTCCTAGTTATTCATTTCCAGCCTTTTTCAAGAATGGATATTCCAAGGAGAAAAATACATTGCTTCACAGCTGTGAACATCTTGCTTGCCAAAAATGCAAATGTAATTACTATCTGTGAATCAAAGAAAAACTGTGGCACTGCTGATAAATAGGAGTAAGGCCCAAACCCTGGCATATTCACTTAATCCCTGGAAGTCTTCAGGGCTGTTCTGGATGGGGCTGTCCTAGAGGAGGGAAGATGTTTCTGTCCATGACAGGGAGCTTGGAGACAGATGATCCTTAAGGTCCCTTCCAACAAAAACCATTTTAAGATTCCATGGCTTTATGGAATGCAGATATCTAGAGCTGAAATTCAGATTCATTTGAAAGGGCTCTCTGTGCATGTTTGTAACAGCAAGAATATCAGCTACAAACTGACTGATACCAGGATCACAGTTGTAAGAGAAAAAATCCTGTTAATAGGCAATTGTGGTATTTGAGTTGCCACAAATGCTAAGAGTTTATGAAGGCTGACGCCACCACTAGGGGTTCAATGAGTGGTTCCTAATGTTTACCCAGCTCATGTCTCTGACCCTTAAAGAATGGAAAACAAATGTCAGCAATTAAGTCACCAGTCATAGTGTTACCAAGCATAAAAACAGCGTCTGCGCCAATATCAACTGAGTCCCTTAATATGTTGTCTCAAGTGTCCTGGACTCTTCATGGAGTCAAACCTTAAACAGTCATTTTGGTCACACTGAAACCTAGGCAAGCATGTATCTTTCCTTAACATCATGGAGTTTAGAGCAGATGGCACTGAGGTGACTGTCATGTCTTGACTAATGTCAAATGGGACATTAAAACAAAGACCAAAACAGTGAGTACCTTGGCCAGTGTTCCCTAGAGGATAAATCAAAAAATAAGCTTTTGCAGACTAGGCTGGAAAGGGCACAGCTTCAATATCACTGAGCCAGCCAGCATCATTTTCCAGCTCATTAAATGAAGGGCATCTGAACAGTTTGCTTGAGAACTGACACAGAAGAGGTTGAACTTTTAAAAAGTAATTAATTATACAGTGGTAGTGTCTACCACTGATTATAAGCAAGCTTAGACCAAGGGGTCCCATTGGCCTTGATCCATGTGTTCTCTTCTCATGCCTTTCAAAAATTTAACTTTTAAAAGACCCCTTGTGCTGTGTATATTTCCCCTTGAATGTTGTAATTTCCAACACACATCCTGACTGTGTCAATTACTCCTTGATTCCTGACAGATTTCCCCTATGTGTCAAATGAAAGATCATTATCACCAGGATTTCCTGTAATAACAGGTAACAGTGGTAACAGCCTGGTACAGTTTTACTGTCTTTGGGTTCTAAATCACAGATTTCTTTCTATTGTGAAGTACATTTTGAACTGCCAGCAACTTAAAGCAGACAAAACTATCAAATCAAGCCTTAAATATAAAAAAGAGAGGGAGAAGGTAACAATCTAGTCACCTCTTTGTACACTGACTGTCTTCCAGAGCTAATGGAGTGGTTGTAGAAATGGTCACTGAACATGAGCAGTAATACTGACATTTTGGAGGACTGGGAATACTTACAGTGCAGGTTTAGCATATCATGAGCTGCTGACTAGGGAAACATTGTATTTCAAATTTTAAAAGTCTGTTTTCTAAAGCACAAGAAAAGAACTGAGATTTATGAAAGGATATAAAGAAAAAGCTGAAACATTCACTGTCCAAGACATAAACCAAAGAACAGCCACAGTGACTTCAGCAGAATGTTTTATCCCTTATCACAGGAATGGCACACATCTACTATCTCATTATCTTATTCATGCAGAGATTTATACTGCAGAATAAAGGTAGAAAAGAAGCCAGGAAAATTCATTGTTATTCAATCTGAACAGAAACAAATCACCATAGTTCCTGACACACACTCAATTCTCTTTTCAGTCCTGCTCTGTTGACAGAACACAATCAGGACTAGTTTGACTTTTTCAGAATCTCTGAAAAATTAAATAGTGAAACAGTGGTTACTAAAGGGTAAATAAACCTAAAGAAATTTAGAGAAGGATGGAACAAGAGATAGAATACGAGCCAGGAATGAAATGCTATCAAAACCCTATTATCTGCTGCTATAAATAAGCATTTAATTAATTTATAGTATAGATTTTTTTTTTCCATTCAAATGAACAGTTGTTCCCAAGTAAACAAGATGCCAGGAGAAAAGTATATTTGAAACTGCAAACTGTATTATATGAATTGTTTGATGTCCAGGTGATTGAATAACTGGCAAAAAGAATAGTAGGAAATCAAATTATTATAGTTTACATATTTCAATTTCAGAATTCAGTACTATTTTAAGACTAAAGTAATGTAAAATTGAAGACATAAAGAAAACCTGAAACTCATTTGAAAGCATTAATGAAATCTCCATAAATGTTCCTTTCAACCTAGCTGCCTACTGCAAACTACTTTCAAGCCATGCTTTATAGAAGCATGCTCAAATGGAGCAGTGTTTGTACGTTTTTAATTGCTTTCACATCACTGAAAATGTTTTGAAGAAAACTTGTGATTCAATGAAAGTGGGTGGGAAAAGGGCTTTCATTCTGCAGCATCAGCAAGGGATCCCTTCAGAGCCTTAGTTCCATTTGCATCCTGCAAGAATGTGTGGTGGTTTTACCTCTTTACCATTACTGAGCTTCTCAGAGTAACTCTGTATGTTTTGGAAGCCAAAATAAGAATGCAAGGGGCCTAACAAGTAACTAATATGGCCTCTACCACTTAAAAACATCTGCTGATGAGTATAACCAGAACATCTACCAGCTGAGGTACTGATGTTACTGCTGTTCTTTCATGACTTTCATGACATTTCCATGTGTCATAGACAAACATGTTCCCTTTTACCCTTATTGGGTCTGTCAAAGGTAGCTTAAATAGAAGTCTCACACTCTTACTGTAAGCCAGTAATTCATCTTTACTTCACCATATTTCTCTCCACAAAATGGGGCTATACCTGCCAACAATTTTTTAAATTTAGTTTCATATTTAACAGACAAAAGATAATGAAAAACTGCACAAAGGAATTGGGCAAAATCTATCCAGCATCTGTGAAATGGCATTTCATTCATTCTAACTTCCTTCCTCCATATTTCCTGTTTCCCGTGTATATTTCAACACCAGCAGATAACAGCATCTTTTATCACACCATCTTTATGCAATGCATGCAAAGTAAATATACATAAGAATAAAGAATAAGAAGTAACTACACCAAAAAAATCTCTTTTTTAAAAGAAGTTCCCAAGCATCACTTGGCAAAACATGGAGAACATTTTTTTACAGATCACATAGGAAAAATTAATAGCATGGGTTTGCACAAATGTCTGAACTTGGAAGCCAGGCTCCCCAGGAATCCCTAGGCAGAGAGCTCAGGGGAAAGCTGGGAGCACCTGTCTGTGTTAGGATGTCATTTCTTATTTTCTGAACAGTCCTCTGGACTTATATGAATTCCCCTGTCGACTATGCAAGCATAGGTGAAGGGATTGTCTTAAAACGGTGAGAGTTTAAAAACAATGGATCTTTTCCTCACCTTTTAATTTGTGAAATTTGCAATCTTTTCTGTAATCATTAAATCTTTGATTTTTAAATGTGAGAGCTGAGAATGTCATGTAACTATTTGACTTGCGTGTATAAAAATTACTCAAGCTATACCAAGGGGGAAAATGATAGAAGACATATTTTTATGAAAGAAAAATACTTGACTGGAGCAAAAGTTAGAATGGACAAAAGAAAAAAAATATTTATTCATACAGTTTAATTCAGACACCCCTTAGGGTGTCATGCAATGAAAGCAGCCAGACTAAATACCAATAAGATCAAGTGGTTCACTTATGGAAATGTGAAGCACTTCACTGGTCTTATAGAATAAGATTCTATCCTTATAGAATCTTATAAGGAATGCTGGCTTTATCACACTCTCTCACACTAAACACGAAGATATATAACTTGTGAAAAGTAAATAAAATCTTTAGTTCACTGGACACACTTGGAAAATACATAGATACAGGCAAGGAAATTGTATGTTATAATGTATAATATATATTATATTTTAAGGAGATATGCACATTTCCACAAAAGGACTTTTGACTAACTTTATGGCCATCACACATCTAAAGTGCAAATACACTAAAAGGATTAAACTGATTAGAACATATCTGTATTCATGATATAGCAATAAGGGTGTCAAACAGTATAGGAGATGTTGAACAAGGAAGGATGAAAGCTGCATTAACACAATTTCTCAGTCTTAGGCATAAAATACATATTTTATATCTGAAAGTTTTGAAGACAAAAATTGAAACCAATATTTTTGTCATTAAGCATAGGTAAAAGAACTGTTAAAAGAACTGTTTTGTTGCCATCTTGCAAAAGTAAATTTTAATGGCATTCAGATGATGAAGGCTGTTTCTAACTCAGTTGGAAAGCAAGATTTAAATTAAAACAAGAAGGACAGAAAAGAAACTAGTTACAGTGAACTGAACCCAATAATAGGCATATGTATAGGGCTAGGACAAGAGAAAAATAGATGTTGGTTAAATCAAGGAAAGACCGCATATCACATGAAAGCACGGCTCACAAGTTTAAAACTACTGAATGTGGGAATTTCTGAGACAATAAAGATAATTATAAATATAAAGCTCTGAGAAGAAGACGATCCTATATAACTGATCTTGTGCAGGGGACACTTCAGGGCAGTGGCAACCAAGGAGCTTTCGTAGCGACTGGCTATTTATTTCCCAACATATACCTCTTGCAAAGAATTTCCTAAAGTTGCTTGCTGTAATCTGCCACGATGTGTGTGGCGGTGGATGCTGGCAGCAGCTATGAGATGTAGTACACCACCACGTGGAATTAGTCACTGGGATTCCAAAAGCAGCCTGTCACAGTGTCAGAGGGCTAACTGGCCTCGTTACAGCATCATCCCACCAGCTCCCAGGACAGTACAGCAAGCACCAGCAGGAAACTCTTTGCCATGCATCATCTTGTGTTGTAGGAATTTGTGTCATTTGTGTCATTTTTTTGAAACATGTTGTGGGCACACACTATTGAAAATTTTGTTAGTAGGATATTATATAACTGCATATGGTAAGTTCTTCAAAATTTAGATAACTAACCAATAAAATTACCCCAGAACTGAAACTTTTCAAAACCACACAAAACATAAACAATTATTAAAAGAAATGTAAGGATAAATTTCAGAACTCCTGAAAAGTTTTTTCATAAAAATGCGTATCTTTTTTCCAGTCTAAGCTGAATTTTTATTCAAATAGTTTATTTGAATAATGATTTTAAATTACTGAACTGAAGTAAAGCACAATGGAACTGCAAAAATAAAATTTTTTCAATTGATCTGTAACGGATTTATTTTGAGATGTCTGACAAAGAAAAAAGAGTGTTATTAATGTTTCTAAAGACATCTTCTTTCTTCTTTTTTTAATGCTTAACACTTTCATAGAAGGGGAAAAGTATTTCTCAAATAACTGTAGAGAAAACTATATTTGAATTAGTGTGCGAGATTTTAGTGTATTAGTATTTTAGCATATTTATAAAGGCACCACCAAATGCTGTTATAAAACTATCAAACGAGACAGAGAAGCAACAAATTTAAGTCATGAGTTCCTCTCTGTGTGCAGTGGGTTGAAGCTGAGCTGGGGGACGGGCTTTTGGGCCAATGACACTTTTGTGATTTTGCCTATTTAAACTGCGTGGAAGCACAGGAACTTCCCTTTTTGCTCCTGTTTGTCCAGAGGAAGGGGGCGAGGACTGGGCCGTAGGCTCCATCTCCCAGAGCGGGCCTGAGGCCCCTCTTCCCCAGGGGCAGTGGGGTGGGCCCAGGATGCTGCAGGGAACTGTCCTGGAGCCATGGGCAGCTGAAAACCAGCTATAAGCTGCTGAGCAGACAAGAGCACGCGGTGCTTCTGGGGACAGGCGGGGTTCCCCCCCTCCACATGATCCTGCGTTTGGGATTTCATGTGGAGCTGCCACAACCCCCGTGCAGACCCAGCGAGAGCCGGCAGAGCTCTCTGCAGCCAACACAGCTTAT